>WWET01002554.1:17632-34938 GCA_011038615.1 Limnodynastes dumerilii
AGAGATCAACTGTTGGCGCAATTATAAAAAAATGGAAGAAATACAAGATCACTGACAATCTCCCTTGACCTGGGGCTCTATGCAAGATCTCACCTCATGGGGTATCAATGATCTTGAGAACGGTGAGGGATCAGCTGAGAACTACACGGGGGGACCTTGTCAATGACCTCAAGAGAGCTGGGGCCACAGTCACAAAGGTTACCATTAGTAACACACTACGTCGTCATGGATTCAAATCCTGCAGCACCCAAAAGGTCCCCCTGCTTAAGCCAGCACATGTCCAGGCCCGTCAAAAGTTTGCTAGTGACCATCTGGATGATCCAGAGGAGGATTGGGAGAATGTCATGTGGTCAGATGAGACCAAAATAGAACTTTTTGGTATAAACTCCACTCGCCGTGTTTGGAGGGAGAAGAATGATGAGTGGCATCCCAAGAACACCAGACCCACTGTGAAGCATGGGGACGGAAACATCATGCTTTGGGGCTGCTTTTCAGCAAAGGGGACAGGATGACTGATCCGTATTAAAGAGAGGATGAATGGGACCATGTATCGTGACATTGTGGGCAAAAACCTCCTTCCCTCAGTAATAGCATTGAAGATGGGACGTGGCTGGGTCGTCCAGCATGACA
This sequence comes from Limnodynastes dumerilii, assembly GCA_011038615.1. NCBI lineage: Eukaryota > Metazoa > Chordata > Amphibia > Anura > Limnodynastidae > Limnodynastes > Limnodynastes dumerilii. The sequence goes on from WWET01002554.1 coordinate 18,263, forward strand.
ATGACCCCAAACACACCGCCCGGGCAACTAAGGAGTGGCTCCGTAAGAAGCATTTCAAGGTCCTGGAGTGCCCTAGCCAGTATCCAGACCTCAACCCAATAGAAAATCTGTGGAGGGATTTGAATGTCTGTGTTGCCCGGCGACAGCCCCAAAACATGACAGATCTAGAGAAGATCTACATGGAAGAGTGGGCCAGAATACCTGCTACAGTGTGTGCAAACCTGGTCAAGACCTACAGGAAACATTTGACCTCTGTAATTGCCACTGAGATTACATTACAAAGTATTGAATTAAACTTTTTGATTGTCCAAATATTTATTTTCCGCAAGAATATACAAATAAATTGTTTAAAAATCATACAATGTGATTTCCTCTCTCATCTTTGACTGCCACCTCTAAATGGTTACATCCAGACTAGCCTTCCTTTTTCAGATAGACTGGGTTGAAATCAATCACAACAAAGAACAGCGGGTTACCCTACATAACTACCTTACCATAGTCAACTACAGAACTAATAACTGTCCAGTCCATTACTTGGTACCATCATTCATTGTTGTCAGGCATTACTCCCTTCTGAAAAGTTTAACGGCAAAATATGAAAAGAAACGTATATAGGCCATCTCTCTGTTCAGTAACAGGCGGGTCTAGATATTTTGTTTAACAAGGCCGATATTTAAGGAGAGTTTTTGTTTCATAAAGTGTAGTATCTGCTTATATGTGTAACTGAAATTAATACTGTATGTAATATGGTTATGTGTTGATAATGAAATAATGCACCAGCTCATGGCTGTTATAGCTGCCTAATGGAGTTGATTTTTTCTTTAATAATTCATATATATATATATATATATATATATATATATATGTTTTTTTTAAACAAAAGCTNCACAGGTTTTTTTTTAAACAAAAGGCCTCTAAAAAATCCCTACATTAAGACAAGGACTTCACGGTTTAATATCACTTGGTTAAAATTTACTATTTAGTCCCATGTGAAGCATTTTAGAAACATAAAAAAAGTTTAATATGTGAGCCATCTTAGTTTATAGTGAAAATTAGAATTGTTCAATATTGCCAAAATTGTTCTACAGTGCAGTACAAAATGTTTCATTAAATAGTCTTCAAAGTCGAGTGCTTGTCAATCTAATGAAGATAAATCTTAGAAACATTTAGAAAATGTTACTAAAAGATGTAATATTATAGTATAAAAAAGTATAAAGTAAACACAATGTAAAAACAACTATATGTGAACTCATAATTTATTCAGAAAGACTACTTAATTTTAACTCAGCAAAAGGATGATTTGAGAACTTTTGTGCTCAATATAGTTTACTTAAAAACAACAAAAAACATAGACCTGTAGACCTAAAGTGTTGTAGCTAGTAGATTTAATGTAAATGGATTCTACAGGCACTGAACAGGAATAAGAGCATAATAGGCTACAAATTATGAAAGGCTTGTCACATACTGCAGAAATCTATGGGTGTGGAGTTTTAAATGATGGCATAGTTTTCCGCCTTGTAGCCAATAAAAATGCAAACACAAGTTCACAGCAGAGTTCAAACACAGTATAAACAAAAATATTTTAGGATTAATGACCATACTTAAAAACAAATGTATTTATTAACATTCTAAATAAATAGATATCATAACATTGGTGCTGTCTTCATGGCGAATGTGGGTGTTCCATAAAGCATCATTAATGGGTGAGCTGTGTCAGAGACTGTAAAAGGTCATTCTTGAAGGCTGGCTGACCCCTACAGAGAGCACCCTCACAGTCTATGTTCCCATTATGGCATAAGAGATGAACTGGGCTTGATCCAGAGTGAGAGTATGGCAGGGTGACTTTCTACTACAGGTCATGTCAAAGTCAAGGGGGCACACCGTCCACAAACTACTTCAGACCCTTGTGTTAGGATGTGACACTTAAAACACACTACAAATCGCTGTCATTGTATTGTGCATGTGTAATTTCATTTATATATACAGTAATAAAAATAAAAAATGTTTTAAATCTATTTTGAAAGCTTTGAGATTTGCAGCTGTCTGGCCATACGCTATGTGCCAGAATTGCTGCTTTTCAAAGGACGCCGTTGTGTGAGTGCATGTAGCCTGCACTCCTTTCTAATGCATTTTCAAATGCCGGTATCTATATGGCATGCACAATGTGTGCCGATTTGTGCTCACCTCTGGATCTATAATCATGAGGGGGCAGATTTGTAATCCTGTATTGTTACAAAAATAAAAAAAACTACACACACAGTTGCAACAAGTCTACCCATGCCTAGAGGCTACCAAGCACAGGTCCCAGGGAATGTTCTTCTATATACAGTGACATTAATGTGCTGTCTCAACCTGTCCCATGCAGTACCCTAAAATCACACAAAGAGGGAGCCAGTACATTATCACAACATGCCTGATCTTCTCTGGCCCATCCTTGCTGATGAAGTTGAGGCAAAATAATACTTAGTTTTACTCATATTCATACTTATACTCATACTTAGTTCTAGTCAATTCATACTCAGGATGGTTTAAGATCAACTACATCTTCAGCCTCATAAGCCTTATGATTAGAATTAAAATGCATTTTGCAATACACAATATTTCTAAGCATTTGATCATAGACAATGCCATGCAGTTTAAAAGCAAGAACTTTGTAATATCATTCTTCTGGACACCACTTCAACATGGTTTAGCCCAGGTGTAACTTTAAGTTCTTATTTTCAATCTCTGAATCAGGACCAATATGCCTGATCATCTCTGGCCCATCCTTGCTGATGATTTTTTCAAGTGGAGGCAAAATTATACTTAGTTTTACTCATATTCATACCCATACTCATACTTAGTTCTAGTCAATTCATACTCAGGATGGTTCAAGATCAACTACATCTTCAGCCTCATAAGCCTTATGACTAGAATTAAAATGCATTTTGCAATACACAATATTTCTAAGCATTTGATCATAGACAATGCCATGCAGTTTAAAAGCAAGAACTTTGTAATATCATTCTTCTGGACACCACTGGGAATCAATACAATTATATTGAGTTAAGGATTTTTATAACCTTGTCCTTGTTATACTGTACTAGAGCATGTATACGACTATAAAGGAGATCATGATCAGTGTAAGCTTCATTTCTATTAAATTACACAACATTGTGGTTGCTTAAATGAATCCAAACAGGTGCATAAAAGGAAGGAGTAAATTACACAGAAAAAAAAGGGAAAAAGTGTCCCAGCATGCTGCTATTAATTAATAATACTTTCCCATTTTATATATATATATAATTATTATTATTATTTTTTTTTTTTAACAAAATAGCAAATAAAACATTAAATATAATATTACCAGTTCTCAAGCAGTGGTACTAGTACTGCTGGTACTACTCAGATTATTTTCTGGTGGTACTAGGTGTAACTGAGCAACAATGTCAACTGCTCTTGTATTTTAATCAGGGGCGATATTTAATCAGATATCTTGGGGGCTGAATTGAATGTGTAGTAAATGTACCTCAAAATCATTGCCAAAATATGTAAAACATACAAACATATATAAATATATATAGGTAGTTGATATGCATCTAAATTATAAGCAAAGTGGTACTTGACCTCATGTCATAGTGGGTAACTGGTACTCACCGAAAATAGGTTGACAACCGCTGTTTTATGTTATTGAAGACAGTTTATTACAGGGTTGCTGACTTGGAGACTCCTGAAATTTGGGCAGTTCTCCCGTTATCCCAGGAGAGCCGGCAAATCTCCCAGATGTCCCAATCCCCTGGCTCTCATTATAGTAATCCCTAGCATTATTAGGGGTGGGTGGGTCTTGACGTAGTTTGCATTTCTCCCTGACGGAAGAAATAGAAACAGGCAACCCTGGTCTATTAGTAAAGAATTGAATATACTCGCACAGATAATAAGTATGGAGATATAATAGTGTTAATAACACTTTAACAGTATTGTATAATTTTACACCTTGGTGCAGCTAAGTACCACCTATTATTAAAGACTTAAAGCAAAACACAAAAAGGTTTTTATTTGATGTGAACTTATTGGTGCGCACTCAATCTCCAGTGACTTAGGGTTAATATATATAATAGAACATAAATTTTATTGGGTATGCATTAAAAAAAAGCGAATATTTAAAACAAGTGAAAGGGGTAAGGGAAAGAATTTAAAATCAACAATGTACTGGACTGTCTCTGTGTCAATGCTGTATTATCTAGCAACCTGTTTATATAGAGAAATAACACCTGTTAAGGTAGAGCTAGAAACAATATCTTTATAGGAAAGCAGTTATATCTTAGTATTTGAAGATTCTAGTTTTAGTTCTCCTCAATATAAGTAGTTTACAATAGGTTAATAAGTAGTTGAATGTCTCAGTAGTTCAGCTATTTAGAAATATTTATACATGGGTGCCTCATCAGATTTCCCAATATAAATATAAGGAAGGAAAAGCAGCTATTTAAATCTTCCGTTTAATATATAGCTTAATGTATGAGTAGGCAGATATGGGAACCTGACTATAGGCGCCGTTAGCCAGAAGGTAAAGAAGCTATAAGATTACACTATTGGGTGGCTAGGTGTATATACAATTGGAGCTACAAAGTAAATAGGCGACTACAAGCGCCGTTGTTTACATAGACACACTGCTGAGTATTACAGCCAAGAGCATGAAAATAGGTGACTACAAGCGCCGTAGTTTACATAGACACACTGCTGAGTATTACAGCCAAGAGCATGAAAATAGGTGACTACAAGCGCCGTAGTTTACATAGACACACTGCTGAGTATTACAGCCAAGAGCATGAAAATAGGTGACTACAAGCGCCGTAGTTTACATAGACACACTGCTGAGTATTACAGCCAAGAGCATGAAAATAGGTGACTACAAGCGCCGTAGTTTACATAGACACACTGCTGAGTATTACAGCCAAGAGCATGAAAATAGGTGACTACAAGCGCCGTAGTTTACATAGACACACTGCTGAGTATTACAGCCAAGAGCATGAAAATAGGTGACTACAAGCGCCGTAGTTTACATAGACACACTGCTGAGTATTACAGCCAAGAGCATGAAAATAGGTGACTACAAGCGCCGTAGTTTACATAGACACACTGCTGAGTATTACAGCCAAGAGCATGAAAATAGGTGACTACAAGCGCCGTAGTTTACATAGACACACTGCTGAGTATTACAGCCAAGAGCATGAAAATAGGTGACTACAAGCGCCGTAGTTTACATAGACACACTGCTGAGTATTACAGCCAAGAGCATGAAAATAGGTGACTACAAGCGCCGTAGTTTACATAGACACACTGCTGAGTATTACAGCCAAGAGCATGAAAATAGGTGACTACAAGCGCCGTAGTTTACATAGACACACTGCTGAGTATTACAGCCAAGAGCATGAAAATAGGTGACTACAAGCGCCGTAGTTTACATAGACACACTGCTGAGTATTACAGCCAAGAGCATGAAAATAGGTGACTACAAGCGCCGTAGTTTACATAGACACACTGCTGAGTATTACAGCCAAGAGCATGAAAATAGGTGACTACAAGCGCCGTAGTTTACATAGACACACTGCTGAGTATTACAGCCAAGAGCATGAAAATAGGTGACTACAAGCGCCGTAGTTTACATAGACACACTGCTGAGTATTACAGCCAAGAGCATGAAAATAGGTGACTACAAGCGCCGTAGTTTACATAGACACACTGCTGAGTATTACAGCCAAGAGCATGAAAATAGGTGACTACAAGCGCCGTAGTTTACATAGACACACTGCTGAGTATTACAGCCAAGAGCATGAAAATAGGTGACTACAAGCGCCGTAGTTTACATAGACACACTGCTGAGTATTACAGCCAAGAGCATGAAAATAGGTGACTACAAGCGCCGTAGTTTACATAGACACACTGCTGAGTATTACAGCCAAGAGCATGAAAATAGGTGACTACAAGCGCCGTAGTTTACATAGACACACTGCTGAGTATTACAGCCAAGAGCATGAAAATAGGTGACTACAAGCGCCGTAGTTTACATAGACACACTGCTGAGTATTACAGCCAAGAGCATGAAAATAGGTGACTACAAGCGCCGTAGTTTACATAGACACACTGCTGAGTATTACAGCCAAGAGCATGAAAATAGGTGACTACAAGCGCCGTAGTTTACATAGACACACTGCTGAGTATTACAGCCAAGAGCATGAAAATAGGTGACTACAAGCGCCGTAGTTTACATAGACACACTGCTGAGTATTACAGCCAAGAGCATGAAAATAGGTGACTACAAGCGCCGTAGTTTACATAGACACACTGCTGAGTATTACAGCCAAGAGCATGAAAATAGGTGACTACAAGCGCCGTAGTTTACATAGACACACTGCTGAGTATTACAGCCAAGAGCATGAAAATAGGTGACTACAAGCGCCGTAGTTTACATAGACACACTGCTGAGTATTACAGCCAAGAGCATGAAAATAGGTGACTACAAGCGCCGTAGTTTACATAGACACACTGCTGAGTATTACAGCCAAGAGCATGAAAATAGGTGACTACAAGCGCCGTAGTTTACATAGACACACTGCTGAGTATTACAGCCAAGAGCATGAAAATAGGTGACTACAAGCGCCGTAGTTTACATAGACACACTGCTGAGTATTACAGCCAAGAGCATGAAAATAGGTGACTACAAGCGCCGTAGTTTACATAGACACACTGCTGAGTATTACAGCCAAGAGCATGAAAATAGGTGACTACAAGCGCCGTAGTTTACATAGACACACTGCTGAGTATTACAGCCAAGAGCATGAAAATAGGTGACTACAAGCGCCGTAGTTTACATAGACACACTGCTGAGTATTACAGCCAAGAGCATGAAAATAGGTGACTACAAGCGCCGTAGTTTACATAGACACACTGCTGAGTATTACAGCCAAGAGCATGAAAATAGGTGACTACAAGCGCCGTAGTTTACATAGACACACTGCTGAGTATTACAGCCAAGAGCATGAAAATAGGTGACTACAAGCGCCGTAGTTTACATAGACACACTGCTGAGTATTACAGCCAAGAGCATGAAAATAGGTGACTACAAGCGCCGTAGTTTACATAGACACACTGCTGAGTATTACAGCCAAGAGCATGAAAATAGGTGACTACAAGCGCCGTAGTTTACATAGACACACTGCTGAGTATTACAGCCAAGAGCATGAAAATAGGTGACTACAAGCGCCGTAGTTTACATAGACACACTGCTGAGTATTACAGCCAAGAGCATGAAAATAGGTGACTACAAGCGCCGTAGTTTACATAGACACACTGCTGAGTATTACAGCCAAGAGCATGAAAATAGGTGACTACAAGCGCCGTAGTTTACATAGACACACTGCTGAGTATTACAGCCAAGAGCATGAAAATAGGTGACTACAAGCGCCGTAGTTTACATAGACACACTGCTGAGTATTACAGCCAAGAGCATGAAAATAGGTGACTACAAGCGCCGTAGTTTACATAGACACACTGCTGAGTATTACAGCCAAGAGCATGAAAATAGGTGACTACAAGCGCCGTAGTTTACATAGACACACTGCTGAGTATTACAGCCAAGAGCATGAAAATAGGTGACTACAAGCGCCGTAGTTTACATAGACACACTGCTGAGTATTACAGCCAAGAGCATGAAAATAGGTGACTACAAGCGCCGTAGTTTACATAGACACACTGCTGAGTATTACAGCCAAGAGCATGAAAATAGGTGACTACAAGCGCCGTAGTTTACATAGACACACTGCTGAGTATTACAGCCAAGAGCATGAAAATAGGTGACTACAAGCGCCGTAGTTTACATAGACACACTGCTGAGTATTACAGCCAAGAGCATGAAAATAGGTGACTACAAGCGCCGTAGTTTACATAGACACACTGCTGAGTATTACAGCCAAGAGCATGAAAATAGGTGACTACAAGCGCCGTAGTTTACATAGACACACTGCTGAGTATTACAGCCAAGAGCATGAAAATAGGTGACTACAAGCGCCGTAGTTTACATAGACACACTGCTGAGTATTACAGCCAAGAGCATGAAAATAGGTGACTACAAGCGCCGTAGTTTACATAGACACACTGCTGAGTATTACAGCCAAGAGCATGAAAATAGGTGACTACAAGCGCCGTAGTTTACATAGACACACTGCTGAGTATTACAGCCAAGAGCATGAAAATAGGTGACTACAAGCGCCGTAGTTTACATAGACACACTGCTGAGTATTACAGCCAAGAGCATGAAAATAGGTGACTACAAGCGCCGTAGTTTACATAGACACACTGCTGAGTATTACAGCCAAGAGCATGAAAATAGGTGACTACAAGCGCCGTAGTTTACATAGACACACTGCTGAGTATTACAGCCAAGAGCATGAAAATAGGTGACTACAAGCGCCGTAGTTTACATAGACACACTGCTGAGTATTACAGCCAAGAGCATGAAAATAGGTGACTACAAGCGCCGTAGTTTACATAGACACACTGCTGAGTATTACAGCCAAGAGCATGAAAATAGGTGACTACAAGCGCCGTAGTTTACATAGACACACTGCTGAGTATTACAGCCAAGAGCATGAAAATAGGTGACTACAAGCGCCGTAGTTTACATAGACACACTGCTGAGTATTACAGCCAAGAGCATGAAAATAGGTGACTACAAGCGCCGTAGTTTACATAGACACACTGCTGAGTATTACAGCCAAGAGCATGAAAATAGGTGACTACAAGCGCCGTAGTTTACATAGACACACTGCTGAGTATTACAGCCAAGAGCATGAAAATAGGTGACTACAAGCGCCGTAGTTTACATAGACACACTGCTGAGTATTACAGCCAAGAGCATGAAAATAGGTGACTACAAGCGCCGTAGTTTACATAGACACACTGCTGAGTATTACAGCCAAGAGCATGAAAATAGGTGACTACAAGCGCCGTAGTTTACATAGACACACTGCTGAGTATTACAGCCAAGAGCATGAAAATAGGTGACTACAAGCGCCGTAGTTTACATAGACACACTGCTGAGTATTACAGCCAAGAGCATGAAAATAGGTGACTACAAGCGCCGTAGTTTACATAGACACACTGCTGAGTATTACAGCCAAGAGCATGAAAATAGGTGACTACAAGCGCCGTAGTTTACATAGACACACTGCTGAGTATTACAGCCAAGAGCATGAAAATAGGTGACTACAAGCGCCGTAGTTTACATAGACACACTGCTGAGTATTACAGCCAAGAGCATGAAAATAGGTGACTACAAGCGCCGTAGTTTACATAGACACACTGCTGAGTATTACAGCCAAGAGCATGAAAATAGGTGACTACAAGCGCCGTAGTTTACATAGACACACTGCTGAGTATTACAGCCAAGAGCATGAAAATAGGTGACTACAAGCGCCGTAGTTTACATAGACACACTGCTGAGTATTACAGCCAAGAGCATGAAAATAGGTGACTACAAGCGCCGTAGTTTACATAGACACACTGCTGAGTATTACAGCCAAGAGCATGAAAATAGGTGACTACAAGCGCCGTAGTTTACATAGACACACTGCTGAGTATTACAGCCAAGAGCATGAAAATAGGTGACTACAAGCGCCGTAGTTTACATAGACACACTGCTGAGTATTACAGCCAAGAGCATGAAAATAGGTGACTACAAGCGCCGTAGTTTACATAGACACACTGCTGAGTATTACAGCCAAGAGCATGAAAATAGGTGACTACAAGCGCCGTAGTTTACATAGACACACTGCTGAGTATTACAGCCAAGAGCATGAAAATAGGTGACTACAAGCGCCGTAGTTTACATAGACACACTGCTGAGTATTACAGCCAAGAGCATGAAAATAGGTGACTACAAGCGCCGTAGTTTACATAGACACACTGCTGAGTATTACAGCCAAGAGCATGAAAATAGGTGACTACAAGCGCCGTAGTTTACATAGACACACTGCTGAGTATTACAGCCAAGAGCATGAAAATAGGTGACTACAAGCGCCGTAGTTTACATAGACACACTGCTGAGTATTACAGCCAAGAGCATGAAAATAGGTGACTACAAGCGCCGTAGTTTACATAGACACACTGCTGAGTATTACAGCCAAGAGCATGAAAATAGGTGACTACAAGCGCCGTAGTTTACATAGACACACTGCTGAGTATTACAGCCAAGAGCATGAAAATAGGTGACTACAAGCGCCGTAGTTTACATAGACACACTGCTGAGTATTACAGCCAAGAGCATGAAAATAGGTGACTACAAGCGCCGTAGTTTACATAGACACACTGCTGAGTATTACAGCCAAGAGCATGAAAATAGGTGACTACAAGCGCCGTAGTTTACATAGACACACTGCTGAGTATTACAGCCAAGAGCATGAAAATAGGTGACTACAAGCGCCGTAGTTTACATAGACACACTGCTGAGTATTACAGCCAAGAGCATGAAAATAGGTGACTACAAGCGCCGTAGTTTACATAGACACACTGCTGAGTATTACAGCCAAGAGCATGAAAATAGGTGACTACAAGCGCCGTAGTTTACATAGACACACTGCTGAGTATTACAGCCAAGAGCATGAAAATAGGTGACTACAAGCGCCGTAGTTTACATAGACACACTGCTGAGTATTACAGCCAAGAGCATGAAAATAGGTGACTACAAGCGCCGTAGTTTACATAGACACACTGCTGAGTATTACAGCCAAGAGCATGAAAATAGGTGACTACAAGCGCCGTAGTTTACATAGACACACTGCTGAGTATTACAGCCAAGAGCATGAAAATAGGTGACTACAAGCGCCGTAGTTTACATAGACACACTGCTGAGTATTACAGCCAAGAGCATGAAAATAGGTGACTACAAGCGCCGTAGTTTACATAGACACACTGCTGAGTATTACAGCCAAGAGCATGAAAATAGGTGACTACAAGCGCCGTAGTTTACATAGACACACTGCTGAGTATTACAGCCAAGAGCATGAAAATAGGTGACTACAAGCGCCGTAGTTTACATAGACACACTGCTGAGTATTACAGCCAAGAGCATGAAAATAGGTGACTACAAGCGCCGTAGTTTACATAGACACACTGCTGAGTATTACAGCCAAGAGCATGAAAATAGGTGACTACAAGCGCCGTAGTTTACATAGACACACTGCTGAGTATTACAGCCAAGAGCATGAAAATAGGTGACTACAAGCGCCGTAGTTTACATAGACACACTGCTGAGTATTACAGCCAAGAGCATGAAAATAGGTGACAGCCGAAACAGACTGTCGGTGTGGTGAGCATGTCAAAGGTCTTTTTGCTTTTAAGAGCCTATATCATTACCATTATGTCTATTACCTATTGGGTATCCATTATGTCTACATATAGACTTTGATTTGTATGGATTTACCCAGGATATCAATGGATTTTGCTATATGAAGGATCACATGGCTCTATGTTTACTATGCTTGGAATGGACTTTATCATTTGTCTTGAATTCTGATTGAATTGTGCTGGAAAATAAATTTATACCTTTTTGGATAACTTTTTGTGTGCTGGCATGGTATTATTTTTGTAGTACCGCTCTATTGGCTCTGTAATTTGCCCTGCTTCCAATACAAATATAAAGTCTTTTTAAAAATATATATTTTTTTTATCTAGTGGTAAATTTACAAAATGAATGCTAGTTAGCCTTGATGCTAATTCTGAAATATGACTATAAAACATTAGTAACACAGTGCATTTATTGTGTAATAATATAAAATGTAATTTACGATTTATTAGCAAAAGGTATTGGACATGTCTCATCTGTAAGAATAACATTCTGATCCGTCATCATTGGCACTTACTTGTGGCCACTATAATTCTCAGCAGGTACTAAAACAGCAATATACTGTAGCACTTTTTGCCAACTTGCTCCACATAAATAACAATACCACATAATATATTACTTTACAACGACTTGTACAGAAACAAAACTGCTGCATTATTAGTTTGTCTTTTTTTATTGTGATATGTCATAACATTTTATACTCCATTTTTCAGTTTTAATTATGCTTAATAGTAGAAACCTGTTGTATATAAAAATAAGAAAAAGAAGTATGTCATGGTTTTCTGACTAATGCTATTGCAGTGTCACTTTGTACATAAGCCAAGATTGGATGAACAATTATATACTGTCTGCTGCTATTGCCCCCCTTAACATAGGTTTGCCTAATAGAAACCAGGTATTTATTTTTGTTTTTAGATGCAGCAATTTTTGGATAAACAGATTGGCCCCAATATTTTTAGGTATCATTAATATCTGACCAGAGGGAGTTTGCCTTCCAATACCCACAGTCAAGAGGCAGAACTAGCAAGTCATGGGCCCAGTTGCAAAAATATGCTTTGGCCCCCTCTGTATAAGTCTATAATTTTTGTATTGACTGTGAGAATAATATAATAAAAATAGGCACCAATATTTTAATAGGTCAATACAATATTGGTGACAAATTTTATTACATTATTTTTTTTTAAAATAATTACACATTTGATAGTCTAATAGAATCAAAACCAGAAAAAAATGAAAAAATTATAACATCATTTATAGTTATTTTATTCTGTTTAATCAGATATTAAACTGTCAGGAAGGGTGCTGCAAGAGTTGATGATTCAGTGTTCTAAAAAGCCTCTTCAGTTTATTCTGGCTGGTTTCATTTACATTCGTGCTGGACTTTGTTGATCTTCTCTTTACAAAGTACTCTGGGTGACATGGAGCATGGGAGTGCGAGTGGCGGTGTTACGTTATGTCGTTGCATTGAGTGATCTGTGAAGAGCAGGGGCAAATACAGGTTTTTTTATGGGGTATATGTGTATCTATGTTGTAAATTAGGGTTTCCAAGAATGGCACACTATAACATATTTAGGGTATATTATGATTCTGGGAATGGTATGGGCCTGATCACCTGACCCCTAATATACCCCACATGTGGGGTATACTAGGAGTCTGGGGATGGCACAGCAATAGTTAAAACACTTACCTGGGAGATAATGCTTGAACCGGCCAGGCTGTTGTCAGTCTGCAGAGACGAGCGCTGTTACTCACACACGTGCGGCGTCAAAGTACATTCTGATAGGAGTTGCTGTGGTTGCTCCATTTTCGGCAGCCACACACAGAGCTGTTAATTCAGGTCTGTGCTGTGCCATTAATTGTAATGGATGGATTTCATGCAGCCTGTGGGGCCCGTTATCTCCATGGGCCTGGTGCCATACACCACTCGTACAGCAAGTAGTTCCGCCTCTACCACCCTGGATAAGCTCGTTACTGTCTGACCTTGGAAGTGATACAGGGTAGTGCCTGGCCAGTACCAGATACCGTGAGTCTAATATGGAAAATTAAAGCTTAAGAAACATCTAAGAGGAAGAAAAACTTTATATTAATGACTCCTTATCAATCACTTATATTTATATATATTTATCAATCAACTATCATATTTTTTTATTTCTTTTATCTGTTGGGTTTGTTACTGTTACATAGATAAGGACAATATTGCAAATTATAATTGATATTATGTATGAGAGGTTAGGGATGACCCATGTCATCAAAACCAGACCATTTATCTATTATTTATGCATTTTGGATCATTAGATCAGACAGTATATTATTAAACTGATTAAATACTTGATATATTTGATACATTTTATTACTTAAAGGTAATACGCTCAAAGGTAATACACTTTGAAAGTTTTATATTGTTTTTTTTCTCTTCTGCTTTTATTCTTTTGCAGACTATGATGAAAGCCAAATCTTAATTGCTAAGCCCTCCCCCCAAGGAGACTTCTGGACTTGAGGGACAATTTAGGATATCTACAGAAAGACTCATTTTAGGACCATTATCATTTATTTACACAATGACACAATTATTATTTCTTTGGACTTACCACATATGATATATAGGACCTCTTACCAGCCTGGATAACTTTGAATCAACAGGCCAGATCCTGACCTACACATGCCTTACGGGCGTGTGTGTGTCAGTACGGTTGATATCGTAGTGGGGAGTGCACGCCCTCTGCACTCCCCGCTCAAGGTAGTAAATCTGGACACTTACGTGTACAGATTCTTACCTTAACTTTTATGACCAGGTCTGCAGCCTTATGGCTGCAAACCTGGTTGTAACGGGGCTTCCCTGCCCTTTTCCTCATTTGCATGTGTATCTCCGCCTTTACGGCAGAGATACGACTGTCGTAAAAGGGGACAGCCCCTTTTCGGTAACAGGCGACGTACATAACATACCTTTTATACTGAATATGACGTCAGAGACACTAGAGGCCTCTAGTGTCTCTGACGTCATATTCAGTATAAAAGGGGGACCTCTAGTGGCCGAATGGTCATTAGCAGGGGACCCCAGAACTGGAAGCAGGAGGACGTTGTGTCAAGAGACAGAAGAGACCAAGGACCATCTTTAATCAATGGAGCAGCCACTTCAAGCAAGCAGAGCAGCATCTTCAATCAAGATGAGAAGAACTTCTATCAACTTTGCAAGAACAGCTTTAAAGACATCCGGAAATACTGGCAAGTCATCCCAAAACAGATGCCTGCAAAACAGTGAATCGATACTTCAATATCTTTTATTTTACACATTAAAACTAAACATTAACCTTAGGTTTAGTTAATACACGGTGGCCACCATTATAGTTTAAATAAACACACACGGACACTTAATCACATTGGACCTGATTCACACTTAAGAATCTTCTTAAAATAAGAACTTAAAGTCACTCCTGGGCAAAACCATATTGTTTTCGGGGGGAGTTAAGTTAATTGTATTCTTTACATGCAGGAATACATCTTTGAATTGCTTACTGAAAACAGATACTGACCAGCTTTACTATTTCACTGTTATTTAGACTTGGGTTGGGAAATATCACCTCTCAACACTAGTACTGGATGCAACAGATGAAATATGACTCCCCTGCAATCAACATGGTTTAGCCCAGGAGTGACTTTAAATTCTTATTTTAAGAAGATTCTTAAGTGTGAATCAGGTCAATTGTTCTAATGTTTATAAATGTA
Source organism: Limnodynastes dumerilii (assembly GCA_011038615.1). Lineage (NCBI taxonomy): Eukaryota > Metazoa > Chordata > Amphibia > Anura > Limnodynastidae > Limnodynastes > Limnodynastes dumerilii. The sequence continues at coordinate 33,363 of WWET01002554.1, forward strand.
TTGATTTTTTTATGTTTATTGTGGATTTTTTTTTTTTTTACACGTTGCTCTGCATCATTTATCCCTTGTCAGGCTGACGCTTATAGTACTATAAGGCTCAGCATTGCCACAAACACATGGCCATGCTGTGCCTTATAGTACTATATGCATCTGCATGATAAGGGATAGAATGATGCGGCACAACATTTTTATATAAAGAAAAACACATGTCAAAGCTATTGAGGTGTTTTTCAGCTAAAGTGTGTGTCGCTTGCTATGAAAGCGACACACGTGGGAGGCGTTTTTTTTTCAGCCCTTACAGACTGCACTAGAGGCGATTTAGTAAAATCGACTTTAGTGAATCTGGTCTGGGCTATGTTTGACATTGCAAACATATGGATGTTTTTTTGTCAGCGATGTTTGCCGTGTATACTTTCCAGATGCACTGTATGCATGTATATAATTGTCTACTATTGGGTATTGCTGGGGCAAGGTTTTTTTTTAGTATAGACAATTGTATTTATATGCAAAATTGATTGACATTTCCAAAGACAACCCTGTAATACAAACCCTGAAATGACTGTGTAAAAGGTACAAAAGAGCTATTACTTATTTTTTATGGCTAGCTTCAGACCCTTCAACATGACCCATTCCACAAGATACAAAATACTCCACTCCTGAGCTTCCAACTGTCAATCACCTGGTTTTAATGAATTAACTGATGTTTCACTGATTGTTGGAAGCTCAAGAGCAGAGCATATTGCACCTAAAGGAATGGATCATGTTGGAGGCTCTGCAGCTTTAGGTCAGGCCCATGGCCTCACCCTTACCAATACTAATATCAGAATAAACTAATCAAAAAGGCCAAATAAGTATAATTTTTTCTAATATGGTCCTTGATATCTAAACAAATGAAAGTGGTCTTAATAGCACTGAATATTTATCAGTGTCTGATTGGCTGGTTATACAGCCATAATCATACACATCATTATGAAACATTATAACAACATTATAAAGGGCTGTTACATCTTTATATGCAGTGTTCTCCCCAGGAATTTTTACGAGGCGGGTGGCATGAAAAAGTAACCGGGTGGGGAAGTAATGGAATGTGACACTTTGAAATAATAGTAGACAAAAATGTTGTAATTGTTACAGTAATTTGAATTTGAGATTAAATATGTTATATATTAATTCTTCTCTTCTTCTTACTGGCCCAATTGTCTGCAGCACTTTCATAATTATACACAAAAAGAAAACTATATATATATATAGCAAAAGTGTAGCAGTGCAATGCAAAATAAAGCAGCTGAAAGTGAAACTGATCACCATACAATAAGGAGCACTTAAGATAATAGAAACTTCATCCTAGTTACCACCATACAACGCAGACTATATCCTAGCTATTGCCATACCATACACACTGCACCCTAGTATCACCATACAATACACATTGCATCATAATTATCAACATGTAAAACACACTGCATCCTAGTTATCACCATACAATACACATGGCATCCTAGTTATCGCTATACAATACACATTGCATCCTAGTTATTGCTATACAATACACATTGCATCCTAGTTATCACCATAC
>WWET01002554.1:47011-65287 GCA_011038615.1 Limnodynastes dumerilii
GCCGGTATTATTAAGGCGCCGGTATTATTTAGGCGCCGGTATTTGGAGTTTACGGTATTGACATAGCGCCGGTATTATTAACGTAGGTAATGTAATTGTAGGTATACATAACGGGTCGGTCAATTAGCTGTCGGAAATTTTTCAGCGTCTGTAAATGCTGATCGGCATTTACAGCGCCGGCAAATAAAGCGCCGGCAATTGGTACTACATCCATATTTAGACCCTGTAACATTACATATAACCTACTGTTTTACTTAGCAGAAAAAATGTCTGCTTGACAAAAAATATTATTATTTTTTGTATGTGGGCTGATTGAACAACACATGGGAAAATCTAGAGGTGGTGATGTTATATGCATGAATACTTCAGAATATTAGTTATATCAAAATGATTTGCATCATTATGTTATTGTTCACAGACCAACATTTACTAACCTGAAAAGGAAAAATATGGAGATTACAACAGCACAGGCCTTTAGCGTCACCTATATTATAAAATGGTAGATGAGTGAGAAGATCCTTTTTTATTAGATGAGTAGCAGACCAGCCACTGTCATGTCCTTATACTGAATTATTTGTGTTTTAGGTTTATGGCATTTGAACGATCACCATCATGATAGGAAAGAGGAAGGAGACGAGGAATAATAGTTACTTATAATAAATTTAATTTATATTACAGCCATGCTGTTAGCAGTTTTTATACAAACATTTAATGCAACAACTTGCACACCAAACCCAAAACCCATTTTTTTCTGTTTTGTTTTAGATTATATGTAAACATGAGTTGTCCCAAAGGTTGGTTTGTTGTAGGTTGAATCTTTAAAGGGTTGGAAGTATGAACATATATTAAACGTTTAATAGAAAAGTAAGGCACTAGGACTTATGGCTTTGTATTCACAGAACAGTCAGTAAGGCATTATAATACAATGTTGTATTAAAAAAAACTCTTCCTCCCCCTCACATATAAGATTTTCTTCAGAGCAATAAGTAACCTGGAGCAGGATGTTACACTTCCCAATGTTCAATAAGGGGCAATGACACAGATATGAATGAGGTGTTTCAGAATGTAGGGAACACCATGGTGCACCATCATCTTTGTTATTTCTTACTGCCACACTCCAGCTACGGAGGTTTCATCATCCCACAGACATGGCGTACACATTTTATTCTCACCCACCCCAGCTTTCCACCAGGATAGCTTATTGGTTCATATCTACCCCATTACATAGAGTGATGAAAGTTAATATAGAGAATATTGTTATATCGGACCATGCACCGATTTGGTTCCACCTCCGGTTGAAAGACCCAATTTGCTCCTCTATTAATTGGCGGTTCCCCTCGTATTTGAATAAGCCTGATCATTTTAGGAAGGAATTAGAATTCCAGTTCTTGAATTATGTAGATGACAATATCGAGCATATTGAAGATATTAATCTTTTTTGGGCCGCTTCTAAACCTGTATTGAGGGGCCATATTATAGCTTTGATGGGTCGTAGAAAAACAATTTCTCATCATCTTCATGCCCTGAACTCCAGTCTCAACATATTCCACTCTTCAGCAGCATAATTCCAAAGATAACGGAGGCATATAAAACAGCTAAATCTTTATACAATTCGGTATATACTGAATATGCACAAATGTCTCTAGATTACAAAAAAAATATATATATTTTCGATTTGGGATCAAATCAGGCAAATTGTTGGCAGGTTTAGTGAAATCCTACACAATGTCAAAAAAGATTAAATTAATTATACTTACGGATCAGACTAGGGTTGTGGATCTGCAGAAAATAGCGGATGCCTTCTTGGAATACTATAATCACCTATATTCCCCTATTGAAGATAATCATCAAGAAGGAGTTAAGTTTTTACAAGGTGCAAAGCTTCCGAAACTGAGTTTTAAGGATAGAAATCTTTTATCTATTACTGAACAAGAAGTGCGAAAATTAATTTCTACACTCCCTAACAATAAATCCCCAGGGCCTGACGGCGGAGTATTACAAATTGCTTCACCCTCACCTAACCCCATATTTAACCAACCTTTTTAACTCTATTTTGCTGCATTTGCAGACGATTTACTTCTGTATATCCACAACCCTAAACTTACCTCATATATTGAAGAAATTACAAGACTGTAAAGTAGTTTCAGGCTTCATAGTAAACATCAGAGGCTTTGGCATTTTTAAAGGAGAGGGAGGAAGGTTGGGGCCCACATTTTCTATTTAAATAGACAAAGGGCAGTCTTACATAGTTAGGCACCCAAATACCATCACACCCATCTCAGCTTTCTGAGGTTAATATTCCACAGATAATTAAAAAGATAATCATGGAATTACAATCATTTACCCCCATCTTTTTTAGGCAGATGCCATTCGATCAAAATGATCAGTTTTCCAAGGCTGTTATATTATATACAAATGTTACCCCTATTGATTTCCAAAAAAGGATTATAAACGCCTTAATCATCACTTTCAAAAATTTATCTGAGCAGGCAAAAGGCTCCGCACTTCTCTTTTTAAACTTCAGTAACCCTTACATTTAGGAGGGGTAAATTTCCCTTGTGTGCAGGAATACAATTTATCTGCTTTTTATAGATACGCTATGGATTGGATCAATCAAACTAATGTATATGCCAATACCAAACTTGAGCAAGCCTTCCAACCCCAGATACACTTAGCAGCATTGCTTCATCTTCTATATGGTGGGCTGACAGAGGAGATAAAAGAAAACCTGTTGCTGTATTCGGTTTACAGGACATGGAGACAAATTAGATTGCGTTTGAAATTACCCCTAAATTATTCTATTTATCTCCAAATAGTCAGGAATCCAGATTTTCTGTCGGGACACTCTTCAGCTATATTACTTGGTTGGGTAAAAAGGGGTGTATATCTCCAATACAACACAAAGCCTGGGATGGTTTATGATCATACAACTTTACAAACAAAATACCCAAATATACCTATCCCCCTTTTTACATACTTTCCGGTGTCTAGTTATGCTAGAGAAGTGTTGAATCACTCAGAGACCCCAGAGGGGGTGTTTGTTTTGGATGGTGCACTGCGGCGTCTACCTGTAAGAAACTTTTCCATGGCTACAATGTATGCCTTTACAAGGAGTCAAATAGATTTAGATACTTTGCCTGGGCAGGATGACCAAATGGAAAGATGCTTTTCACAATTTGTCTATGTTAGATATGTTGAAAGCATATGATAAAATGAAAAAACTGATAGTTTCAAGTTCATACAGGGAGATATTACAAAATTCTTCATAGGGCCTATCTTACCCCCAAACTGAGATGTCTAATAGGTAAAGCTACAGATGCTAATTGTTACAAATGTAATTCCCAGGATGCGGATTTAGTACATTGCTTATGGACCAATCTTACAAGAATTTGGGAAAGAAATACAAATTTATATTAAAGATTGATTGCAAATACTTTTTTGGTGACAGCAGAATGGGTGTTTTGGAATATTTTGCCATTAACATTACACAAACACTTTACTTGGGGGGAGAATTTTTTTTTATTATTAGTAGTTGCTACCTCTAAAAAGGCAATTGAAAGTGGTCCCCCTCGATTAGGAATGGTCACCAGCCGCTAAGCATTTCTGTTTCAAGTATATTGGACAGAAACGAGTTATAGAAAAGACAATAAAACAAATGCATTTATGTCTGTACGGCTTCCCTATATCCGTAAACTCCCCGAGAATATTAAGGATACACTCCGAAAATGCTTCCAACTTACCTCAAGAGTTGTTATCAGGACGCACTCCCTTCTGATATATTACAACTTGATAGGTATTAATAATATGAATTACCATGGATTATATTATATTGTTTATCCTTGTTCTGCACAGCTCATGAACCGTAGTCACATAGCAACTCAATGCATGTAATACCTTATAGATATATGATAATTATTTCTTTGACCTATTGTGCCTTGTACATTTTGCACTGTAAAATATTGAACATTATAAAATTTATTTACAAAAAAAAACAAAAAAAAAAAATGATTTGTATCATGATGTTATCGTTCACAGACCAACATTTACGAACCTGAATAGGAAAAATATGGAGATTACACCAGCACAGGCCCTTCTGATGACCCACCAAAAATGGCTTAGAACCAGAAATGCAAAGCGTTGCCTATATTATAAAATGGCGAAAAAGTGAGTAGATCCTTTTTTATTAGATGAGAAGCCACTGTCATGTCCTTATACTGAATTATTTGTGTTTTAGGTTTATGGCATTTGAACGATCACCATCATGATAGGAAAGAGGAGGAAGAGGAAGAAGACGAGGAAGAATAGAGGAATAATAGTTACTTATAATAAATTAAATTTATATTACAGCCATGCTGTTAGCAGTTTTTATACAAACATTTAATGCAACAACTTGCAAACCAAACCCAAAACCCGTTTTTTTCTGTTTTGTTCTAGATTATATGTAAACATGGGTTGTCCCAAAGGTTGGTTTGTTGTAGATTGAATCTTGAATCTCCAAGGGTTGGAAGTATGAACATATATTAAACATTTCATAGAAAAGTAAGATACTATGACTTATGGCTTTGGATTTACAGAACAGCCAGTAAGGCATTATAATACAATGTTGTATTACAAAAAACTGCCTCTCTCCACCCCCCCTCACATATAAGATTTTCTTCAGAGCAATAAGAAACCTGGAGCAGGATGTTACTCTTTCCAATGTACAATAAGGGGCAATGACACATATATGAATGAGGTGAAATACAGGGGTGACCCGATTACCACAGTAAGTAAGCCTGATATTACTGTTCTTTCATAACATGTCTACCTTTCCAAAACAAAAAGAGGAAGGATCAGATTTACTAAGCTACAGGAAAGAAAAAGTGGAGATGTTGTCCAAAGTAACAAATCATTTTCTAGTTCTCACTTTCCTATGACTTACTAGAAAATATCAGCTAGAATGTGATTGGTTGCTATGGGCAACATCACCACTTTTTATCTCCCGCAGCTTAGTAAATCTGGTCCGAAGTGTTTATATAACATACACTAGATGGAGAGTTTATAAAGCTCATTAGCATTGCTGAGTTCAAACCATTATCCCACAGAGGGTGAAAAAGAAAATAATCTCAATGTAAAAGAAAGAAGGTATAGAAGTAATATTACAAGTATATGACAAGTGACAGCAAAAGTCTCTTATGAAAAACCAAGTTAAACTGAAATGAAAAATTTAGCCCAGAAAGACACAAGGAAGGTACAATACCTCAACATTCAGTCTAGCTCTGTAAGCAGTTGTTCATGCAGTTTCTTTAAAATGAATGCTAAGTATTTAATGTTGGGATTGTTATAAGGGATTATGGAATACTTAAGTGAAGTAAGGTCACTTTTTGCTATTATAATTTTGACATTTTGGAATAGGACCTTGCCAGTTATGTAGCTATGAAGGGGAAGCCGGTAATTGGTCCAGATGTATTGGAAGTCTAAAGGAAACCTCCCCACTGTACCTACAGTGGTTACACTTCCTGTCATAGACATTGAAACACACAACCCCACCTGAAAAATTATTTTGGACCAGATTCACAACAACACATTTATATACTTACGTGCCTAGTTTTCCATGCAGAGATACTACGCATGCGTAGTAACTTTTCTACGCGATCTATGCAGCGTCTTTAAAGACCCTGATTGCTCCCCTGATCACTCAGTTTAGATAGCCGGCCAACACTAGGAAGAGTCCTGCTGGTTCCAAACTTCTTCCATTTACGGATGATGGAGGCCACTGCACTAATTGGGACCTTTAAAGCAGAAGATATTTTTCTGTACCGTTCCCCAGATTTGTGCCTCGAGACAATCCTGTCTCGGAGGTCTACAGACAATTCCTTTGACTTCATGCTTGGTTTGTGCTCTGACATGCACTGTCAAGTGTGGGACCTTATATAGACAGGTGTGTGGCTCCAAATCATGTCCAAGCAAAAGAATTTACCACAGGTGGACTCCAATTAAGCTGTAGGAACATCTCAAGGATGATCAGTGTAAACAGAAGTCACCTGAGCTCAATTTTCAGCTTTATGGCTAAGGCTGTGAATACTTATTTACATGTGATTTCTGAGTTTTTGATTTTAATAAATTTGCAAAAAACTCACTAAAAAAATGTTCACGTTGTCATTATGGGGTATTGTCTGTAGAATTTTGAACTGATTAAATTTAAACTGATGAAAAGCCCCTCCGTTTATAGAATCTACTATTGCTTCCTTTTTCCTTTTTCCTCACCTGCAAGGAAAGAAAATTATTCTTTCAGTTCTCTGTAGAAGTTCCACAAAACTGGGGTTTTTGCGTAAAAAAGGTCTTATAATTGATAATGAGCAACAGAATAAGTAACAACCTTTATAATTAACATATTAATTGGTATCAACTTCCTTACAATAGTTGTTTGTGCACATTTTGCCATCAATTACTCTAACTGTGACATCCAGGTAATTGATGGCAGTCTTATCTGATGAACCAGTAAATTTCAGGCCGAAATCATTACAATTTAAAAATTCTAAAAATAAAGATACAAAAGTTAAATCCCCAAAATATAAATGGTCAATGTTGCGCTCATAGTGGAAAATACACTTGCACAGGAGAATATGCCCGCAAACCCCTCATTAAATGCCTCCCTCCCTCATTAAACTACCTCCCCTCGCTCACCTACACTAACTTGAGCGTAGTAACGGCGAGGGATGTTGCCTGGCGTTTCCGTAGTAACGCCGGGCAACATCTGCCCAGCACATGCGCAGATCGGCTTTTAAGCTGATCTTACGCCAGCCAGCGTAGGTCTGGATCAGGCCCAATGACACTACCACCACCATGCTTCACTGATGAGGTGGTATGTTTTAGATCATGAGCAGTTCCTTTCCTTCTCCATACCTCTCTTCCCATCACTCTGGTACAAGTTGATGTTTGTCCATAGGACAGAACTGTAATGGCTTTTTTAGATGTTGTTTGGCAAACTTTAATCTGGTCTTCCTGTTTTTGTGGCTCACCAATGGTTTACATCTTGTGGTGAACCCTCTATATTCACTCTTGTGAAGTCTTCTCTTGATTGTTGACTTTGACACATATACACCTACCTCCTGGAGAGTGTTCTTGATTTGGCCAACTGTTGTGAAGGGGGTTTTCTTCACCAGGGAAAAAATTCTTCTGTCATCCACCACAGTTGTTTTCCGTGGTCTTCTGGGTCTTTTGGTGTTGCTGAGCTCTCTGTGGCGTTCTCTCTTAAGAATGTTCCAAACGGTGGATTTGGCTACACCTAATGTTTTTGCTATCTCTCCGATGGGTTTCTTTTGATTTTTCAGCCTAATGATATCTTGCTTCACTGATAGTGACAGATCTTTAGATCTCATATTGAGAGTTGACAGCAACAGATTCCAAATGCAAATGTCACACCTAGAATCATCCCCAGACCATTTACCTGCTTAATTGATGATGAAATAATGAGGGAATACCCTGATTTGGATGTAAATACCCTCAAATTAAAGCTGAAAGTCTGCAGTTAAAGCACATCTTGTTTGTTTCATTTTAAATCCATTGCGGTGGTGTATAGAGTCCAAAATATGAGAATTGTGTCGATGTCTCAATATTTATGGACCTTACTGTATACTTCATATTTTAGAATTGTTTGTGTCACATTATTACTTGCATGGATATTTATAGTAATGAATTCTTTTATTTATGAGAACACCTCAGAAATTTGCCAAAGTTTCCTTTTGTCAATAAAAGAATCTGAAACACCTAAGAGTAATTCTCTTAATGTAATTAACACTGTGGACTGGATCCAGACTTCATTTTTCAGTCATACCACGTTCCCCTTACAAATTTGGATCCTGGTATAATTTCTGATGGAGGGACAGGGTGCAGAAAGGTATTCAACTATGTAGAAGGGTGGGGATAAAAACATGATACAGTGAGGACGTGCTAAGTGCCCTTTGCTGTATCCATACTTAGCTATTGCCATGAGGATGGGGAAGAAGTCTTAAGGTAGGAGTCTAGTGTCTTACTTCCTTTATGAGCGAGGGGAGTGCCAACTGCCACATTGAACGCAGCAGGATCGGAAGTCTGGATAAGTTCTTCTGTATGTACGGGTATTGTAAATAACTGACTTATGCACTCTTGCACCACCAGGTCATCCACTTGTAAGGGTATCCTAAGCATAGAGAATTAAAGCTGCTGATTCACACTGGAGAGGCAGCTACTGACAATGGTTTGCACTGCTGTTGTAATGATTTGTACCAAGAACTGTATTAGTTGTTGTTATCCCCTCTATAGACACTAGCAATCATATTGTTGTATATGTATAAAATTGTATAATATAATTTTGAATCTGTGTAGCAAACTATGTATTGTATCAATGGAGATTAGATATTGTTATTGAACAAAAAAAGCAGCAGAATAATGTCTAATGTGTTACACACTTCAGAGCTTAACAAAGCAGCGTGTGTGACATTCCTCTGTCTGGTTTCTCTCAGCTGTTAGTTAATCAAATAGTGTGCTTGAACTCTGCAGCTGATTGGAGGAATGGACTTTTAATAGCCTGAGCCCAGGAAGCCTCAATGTCGGCTATAGCGTCTGGTGATCCTGCGTTTGCCAGCTGTTTTGATCGTGTTCTCCTTGTGCTCCTGCCTTGGATTGTGTTATGCTCTCTGCACTCTGTTATTGTTTCCCTTGCCCTCTCTGTCTCCATTGTCTACCTTCAGTATGCGGTGTGAGTAGCTTGCTACTCATGCTGGCAGCTGCCATCTCGGGCCAGTACAGCATATTTCCCTCTGCTGAGTAGTTTGTGAGTTTACCATCTCTCACTGTCTGTCCCTGGCGTTCTGAGCAATTTCATCTGCTCCTCTCTGTTTGTGTATGTGCCACTGTGTTTACCAAATTGCAGCGAGTGGTGCGCGGGTTCCGGGCTCCCTGGGTTGCTGTGTACACTTGGTTCTTATCATCTCTCCTTGTGTTTCTATACCGTGAGTTGCTCTCCACTGTATTCCAATTATCAGTGTGTATGTGAGCGTGAGTCAGTCCATCGGACTCTGCTCTGATGTCTGCAGTATGCTGCATTCCATCTCCAGTTCTACCCGCTCCTTCCTCCTCCTGACACCTGTTGTTATTCTGTGTCTTCCATCCTGCAGTTGGTCAGGTGTCTCTTAGATGCACCTGTCGGCTACCAGTTCCACACCTGTGGTTACCTATGTTATCTGGCCCATACTCCTGAGTATTATTACATCTATATTCTGTGTGTGGGTTCCAGCCTGCTATCTTATATTCTTAGGTTCCAGCCTGTATACCTGTGTGCCGAAGCTCCTATCAACTCTCTTGTGAGCAAGGGTTCCTGCTTCTTGTTTGGTGTGCAAGCTTTCCAGATTGTGTATCAGTTCCTGTTCAGGTATCTATGCTGCAGATTTTCCTTGGAGGCTATCGCCGGGCACCTTGATCCACCATCAGGGGCTCTAGTGAATACCTGGCCCTGGTTTAGACTCCGTGACCCGGTGAGAACCCTTCCTGGAGATTGTAACATAATGAACTAACACTGTCAACTCTTTTTGCAAATTAGATTTATTAAGCTCTGTTAAACATTTCATTTCAATTCAATTCTATTGTATAACTGTCCAATAAAACAAAAAATGTGCAACCGATTAGACAACTATTAACATATTCTAACACATTTTAATTACAATGGACTAGAAAATTTGGACATTAAGCAATCTATTTGTTTTAAATTCTCTGCTATTTCTTCAATGGATTCCCCACTCCTAAATTCAACACCATCAATAATAATCAAGTCATCATCATTATGATTATATTCAACCCTCTTGTTGCTTTGAATCATATCCTGAAAAGAAAAATCAATATTTATTTTTAGTCTAAGGGATTTTGTTACAATACTAGTAAATACTATTGAAATTAAAGAGAGATTGAGAAAAATAACCCTAATTAGAGATTTAAGCTCTGAAGCTGAAGGCAGCTGTGCTGAGTGGTGGGGAGGTTGGTTCTGAGCAGGAAAATGTTTAAAGCAGGGTGGGAACCAACACACTCTTTGGACCTAGGGGCAGGGTCTAAGCCATAAAGCAACAGGTCATAGAGTGGAACTATAGTGTAGGTCTCGCAAGATGTCATCATTAGCTACTGCTTTATGGTTATTGTTATATATTACTGTAATTATATTACCGGATCCATACCTAGAACAATGGGCCTGATTCAGACCTACGCTCATGAAACGCTCATGTGCGTAGCGTATTTACGCCAGTGTACTTACGATGCACTCCCCTTGGTTGTACTTAGTTTAGGCTTCTTACGCCCAGCAAATCCTACCCTAACTTTTCTGTTTGTAACTGCGGGCGTCTGTAATCTCATTGCGTAGTTACGACGCTTAGCACACCCATACTGTACGATTTAAATGCCTCACCCAGGTTTTGTATGGCAGGCATGCCACCTCGAGCGGTGTTACGAAGTTGGTACTCTCTAGGCCCATACGCTCAGAATTTCGGAGCGCAACATCTGTCCCACACATGCGCAGTAAGTACAAATGGACGTCCAGCGTCGGTCTGGATCAGGCCCAATAGCCCAATTACGCACGCAAGGTTTGTAAGTGGGCTACATGAACTGGAGGGCGCATGTGCCCTCCAGATGATATTTTAGTTTTAACTAACGTAACCACCATCGTATGAAACTTAGTGCCGTATGATGGCATTTAAGCTCAAAGGGGCTGTGCTTCCCCTCTGCCTGCTTAGGTGGGTCGGGGGGGAGCATGTTAATTGTAACGTGTGGGTATCATTACCCATTTATGAGTGGATAAGATTTATGGCAGCTTAATACACATGAGAGAGAGAAGTGACAAGGGAAGTTCACTCCCCTCTCTTGCGCGGACGGATAGACCCCCACACGTTTGGAACATGTGCGGGGGTCTGGATCCGGTCCTTTATCCAATCCCATGCAAATGCTGTTCCTAAATATTTGATGTGTACCTTGTCTATAATGGAGTTAGGTGCTGATAATCTTAGTATTGTAATTGCATAGCTGCTTTGAGAGTTTAAGAAGGCAGAAGACATATGGTATTTTACAAATACTAGATAAAACTAAGAACATAGAAAATAATCAGCAAATGAGAAATAGGGAAAATATATGTGCACTAAAAAACAATATTAATGATTGATAGATGGACAGTCTTGGAAATTAAAAGGCTGGTTAAAATTACGTTGGAGTAGTGAGGTTAGGAATGCTAAAAATGTTATTCATACTTAAGTAGTTGGAAATATCACTTAATAAAGAGAACAGTATCTACTGAATTATTGGCAAAGGCAATATGTAGTGAGGATTACAACTGCTCTTCAATGTGAAAAAGAAAAGGCACATTACCTAAAATGTAAGATGTCCTAAGATGTCTTACAATTTTACCAAAACAGATAGGAACTGGTGTACTTTGAATTCTATGTGGACAACTGAATACCACCAATGTCTTGTTTTGTATATTTGTAAGTGATATTAGAGCCCTTATGAGATTATCCATTCCTATTCACGTATGTTATCATTCTACAGAGTTACCAATACCTATATTTCCTTTATCAACGTAAAAATGTTTAAAGGTTTCAGCAATTAACTTAGTTACAGTGATTATCATCTTTAAACTAAGATCCCACAATGTGTACTTGACACTCAAAGAGAAAGAATATAAACATTAACTCTACTCTTTCCATTTGAAGGCATCTCTAGTCTTTGGCCTATGGACCGGATTTAGACCCCCACACGATTTCTGTACGTCTGCGAAAGAGAGGAGAGTGCACACCTCCTGTCACTCCCCATGCGTCCTTAGTGAAGTAACGCCACTTACGCATCTTGCGTGCATAAGTGACCTGACGTTATTAGGTCAGGATCCGCTCCTATGTCATAACCTAATTTCACAATATAGGAATCAGTTTGGCAACAGTGAAATATTAATGGTAGCCAGGAAGTACACTAATGACAATGCTAATTCCCCATCTATATTTGAACTATCATAGGGTATTTTTTTATTTTGCATTTCAATACTGATTTGAGTTAAATGTACTTTAATGGTAGATTAAGGAAAATTGAGTTGAATGAATGTCTTTTTGGTCAAGATACTGAAAATATTTCTCTCAATAAATGAGCATTATTTGGTAGCCACTCAGATTAGCTAATTAACTCATAAAAGATTCACAAACATAGACAGATAATTTTAACTAAAACCTGAGCATCAAGTGCCTGTAATGATTAAAACTTATTAAATGTTTAAATGTAGATTTGCACAATTAATATGAACAAAATATCTCAAGTTTTAAGTCAGTGGGTTTCTTATAAGCACATCATTTAAATTTTGCAATCAAAATTTCCATCAATAGTGAGCATTTACGGTATTCAGAACATGTAGATTTAGCCCATGTTCTTTAAATATTCTGTAAATGAGCATTAATATGATAGGCTACAATAGAATAGAATAAAATAGATTGTTAAAAATTAAATTTATATCTAACATAAATTATCAACATATGAACCTTTTTTCCACATGGATTTTCAGCTGTACTAAAAGGCTCTGTTACTTGCTGAAGAACCTTTCCTAAGTCCAGTAGAATGTTTTCAGCTTCAGACATCACTGCAAAAGATTATTTAAATTGTTCAATTAAAAGTATAAACTATTGAAATCTGATATCAGTTTCAGCCAATAATTCAAATGTAAATATTACAAGAACACTGGAATTACATAACAAGTATTTACCTTACACCCATTTTTTTTTAAATAAAAGGTTTATATTTGACTCCTATAATATGTAATGTTTTAGCGTCATTGGTGAGTTAAACAATTATGAATACGAGGGCATTCTAGTGCTGACAGTCAGTAGATCCAGTCCTCAAGTCCTGCTAAATGTTTTAAGATTTTGATGAATCAAAATGACTAAAGAACAAGTTATTCACCTGTACTACATCACAGATTGCTATAAAATTTAGATTAAAGACCCTTTATAAAGGTAAAAGTATGTGTTTGAAATGGGCATGCAAAAGTGTGTGATGACAAGAAATTTCTGAATATCCAAATACTTTTTTTACATATTTCCCCCATATTTTTACTTTCTTTCTTTATATTGCCAACCCCCCTTTAGACCTGCTACCATACCGTCTCCATCTCTTGGAACTTATGTTTACAACCAATGCCAGTTCCCTAGGCTTCACCTTAAACAGTTTTACTCTATGAATGAGTCTCCCCTCCCTGACCCCTCTCCCATACTCAAATGAATAAAATACAAGAAAACAGTATTTGTTATGGCTCCAGGTCTCTACAGAAAACTGTGTTCTCAAGTTCATGCTTCATGTTTACGGAATCATCCAGTAATGGCATATGTAGTTTTGACCAATATCATGTCTAGATATGGCTGTTGGCTGTTATACAGCCATCTTATTCATATTTGCATTTTGTTTTTCTTTAAAAATAAAAAAAAATTTAAAAAACATACCCCCAAGTTCTTTGCAGGGAAAACTCTTTTTTAGGAGAACATTTTGGATCTATGCTAGAGATTTTAAATAGGGGAGGTGGACACATTTCAGCAAAAATTTGTGCCCACAAATTTTCCTTGTGGTAACTCTATGTTGGCAGTACAGGAAAAGAGTACGCCATAGATATATGCAAATGGAAATGTATCAGAAAAAAGGCTGAGAGGTGGAAGTCATTTAAATTTACGTCTTTAATGTGGTCTTTAATTGTAATATTTTTAAAAAACATAATTAAATAAACAGCAAAGATTCTTTAGTAAAAATCCTGTGTAAATCTAGTGTAACATCAACCTACACTATTTTTTAGGACATTGAATTGTATACAGATGGATCAACCATTTGCAAATGGTTATTGTGGTCGCTCTCATTCTGTACAGTGTAAAATGTTCTGCATACAGCTATGAAAAGGTGTGCTCTGGATCAAAAATGTTTTAGTTCCTTAAGACCACATATGAGACAAACTGCAGTAAACAACTCCCTCTGTTAGCAGTTGCTTTTAGCTCTTGTTTAATAGTCTGTAAGGGGGAAAAAAAAGTCTATACACAAATTCACAACAATTTACAGAATACACAATAATGGCTGCTGGAATATATTTCAGAATGTAGTGCATCCTGAAAGAATCTCCAGTGTAAAAACCACTGAAAGGTAAACAATAACTCTTATGTGAAATGTGTAAACCATTGCAAATGCATTTAAAAATTGTATATAAGCCTTCAACAGAATATTAAAGCCTTCAATTCAGAACAACAGAGTATAACATTTTTTCATCCTAACTCCAAATATTATTGCTAATTACTGTGATTTGTTGACAACTACATACCAGTGTCTCCTTGTGAGAGAGAATCGTCTTGTTTCATTTGAAAAGAATTCCGTTTTCTTTTCCTTTAATTAAAAATTGACAAGAGTTAAGAGAGTAAAAAATGTAAAACTAACATTAAACATATTAATCATTAACACATGTAAAATCATTAAAAATACAAAAATGCTAACTACTGTATTATAAACAATGTAACTACTTAGTGTCATAGCTTTGCAACCTATAGCATCTCGTTACCTTCATTAATAAATTTTGGGTATAAATTACAGCCAGGGCTGACACAAAGCGGTAAGCAGAGGGATGCCCTGCTCCACTGCGCCAGTTTAAATGATCAGCTATTTGCCATGTCGCTGGGCTGTAAACACGGTATGCACTGCTTGTCATACTATATAAGACAGGCAGCAGAGCCTGTACAGCCCAGTACTGATCCACTCCGCTCCCGTTGAGCTTCCCCCAGGAGAGCAGCACGTCTAACGTAATGGCATTGTGCATGGCTCCACTTTTAACAGCGGTCCACAGGACTACAGAATATATACACAGTTTTTTACGTGATCTACGTATCTTTTCGGTACGTAGATTGCGTATATGCAGTCTTTCAGACACCGGACATAAACACCGGACGTATATGCAAGAAAGAGAGGGAGAGAGAGAAAGAGAGCAAGAAAGACAACTATTTCTCTCTATCTCACATAAACAATAAGGGCTATCAGGGTGGCAATTTTGGAACTCTGGAGCACTGAAATTGTTGTTTATCAGTGTCAATTTATCTAGTTATTTTCATTACAAAAATTCCATGAATGACGCTTTAATAATCCTTTTTGTCTTAATATGCAGACCTCCATCTATTTTGCCTGTATGGGGCCCCACAATTCCTAATGGCGGCACTGATAATAGTTATGTGCCTAAAGTTTTCGAGACAGAAAATTGATATAAAAGCTCCAATAATGTTATAGAAGAATTAACTGACAAGAAGTAATGATCAATACAGTCAAACAATTTCACTTCACTTACTTTACATTGCTTTCAGTCACTGCATTTTTTCGTACGTACTTTCTTTTATGCTTAAACTAAAACAAAAAACACTAATATATCAAAACGGTCCATTAACAAGGCTGTAATTATTATGTTTGTAAGGAAACCTAGCACTTCACAACAAATGCAGTTAGGTAATCTAGAAAATAAATGAAAATGCACTGAAATAATGTAGTAATTTTTCTGCGATCGCGTCTGCACTATCAAGGAATCTGTGGATTCCCAACCTAAACAGTCCCTCTCGTATGGACGCAACTGTAAACTACTGCATTTTCTTTACAATAATGATCATAAACATCAATAAAATCCCCTATTTAGCAATATACTCAGACAAAGTATATGTAAATTGTGCAAATCTGGAATGCAAGAATAAACTATCATGTTAGAAACCTTAACATTCCATATCTTCTAAATGCCCCATTTGGGTCTAAAGCAGAACCAATTTTACAGACTGTGTTTGATTTTTCTAATAAACTTGAATGCCTATTTAAAACAAAATAGAAAAACTAAACTAAAAGAGAGTAACCTGTTCAAATTTTTTCCTACAATATTCCTTTTACTTAATAATAAATCTACAAACATATGTTATACAAATACATTGCGTTACCCTCTCCACGTATGCCTGTGTTGCATGACACATTTGAATTCTTTGTTCACAGGGGACAGAAAATAGTTTTTCTGCTTCTTCTAATGCACTTTTATACCATCTTTTTGCTTTTGTGTAATTTTTCTGTTAAAAATAAATACATAGAAAATAATACATTTACGTAAAAACATGGTGCTCAATGAAATGTTTCTTAGAAATATCATCATAATGTATTATTATGGCTTCAGAAACCAGTGTTATTTTGTAATAAATGAATAAGAATGGCAGAGTGTAACAAAAGACAGAAAATGACAGTGTATGTACTGTAGCTGCAGAGTGATGGGAGAGGAAAATTAATTGGGAATAGTGAACTGAAGTAGGAACAAATGGGAGAGAGGGAAGCCAGAGTACAAGAGATTTAAAAAGTAGGATTATAATAGAGGGCATGATTGTGTTGGTTTCTTTTATGGTAAGAAGATGTTAGAGTTTGTGGAAGCAGTAGAATAAGCTTGAAGGAATTGAGTATGAATAGTGGTACAAGTAGGAGGTAAATTAGGAAAGGCCATGGTAACGGGAACAGATAGAGTGAAGAGTTTGCAGAAGAGGATGATTAACAGAATCAATGGCTACACACAAAGTAAGAAAATGAATAGGGAAAATGACCCTAGGATTTAACCATTAGGATATTATTAATTCAATCTGAAGATGGATTCTGTGGATTGTAGGAAGAGTGAAAGGCAGTGAACCAATAGGCCACTATAACAGGGAACCCTGTACTACAAGCCTAGTTGCAAATGGGAGTTGAAAGATAAAAAAAAGACAAGGTCAAGAGATGCTTCTTTTGATGAGTGCTTGAAAAAGATTTGTTGAAGTTGGGGACGAAATGGAAAATGGCATCCAGATAGATGGGAGAGGTGGAGGAAGATGAGACTTACATAGTTTCTTTATAAAGAGAACAGACACTGGTCTACAGTAAGTGTCATAGGGAAAAGAAGCCTGAAGGAAAACAGGATGGCATGGCAGATTGTATTTAAAACATTTCATTGGCTTGGTCACAATTCAGTTACCGGTTGTACTCTTACTGTGCCGTATTCAGAGCTTTGGCCGCATTGCATATGCGGCCGGAGGTTTCCGATATGAGCTAATGCGCATGCGCAGTAATTTTGTTATGACATCTACTTTATTTGTTGCAACAAAGATTGCGTATATGCGGTCTTTAGGACCGCGTATACACAATCTACATTGCAACAAGTAGCGTAGATGTCGTAACAAAATTACTGCGCATGCGCAGTAGCTTATATCGGAAAACTGCATATGCGGCCGAAGCTCTGAATACGGCACACTGTCCTTATCACTGACTCGCAGCCAGTAGTGGCAATGAGGTTATTGTTTTGGTGCCTAAATAATGTTTTACAGTTTACTTGGTCTCTTAAGCACTAAACATAGTATTCTCATTAATTCCCAAATTACTTTTATTGACAAAGACCACAGACAGACTTTGCATATTCCTTAACTATACATCTATACATTTTCATTACATTAATTAATGTGCAGTTTTTAAAATGTGTCTGAACTTTAAAATGAAAACATATCAGTCAGCGATAGTTCTAAAAATGTAAATGATTAAATTCAATTCCTTGAGGCTGATTTAGAGTTTGAGAGTAGGGGCAAAACAGATGCAAATGTAGAAAACGCCTTGTTTTTGCACACAGAACTGATAAACTTTATGTTTAATCTGTAATTGGTAGATGAGTTAAGAAACTTCACCTCTCAACTCTAATTCTGTTTACTTCCCCCTTCAGTTCAACATAATTTTGCCAAAGTATTCTGTGATGAAACGAGGGGGACACAGAAGACTACAGTTAACCAGCACCTCGTTTCACATAAGGACATGGTACTTTTGGCATACTTGTATTATCGGGGACCCGCGCGATGCAGCAAGCAGCACGGCAGAGGGATCTCCTCTGCCTTGCTGCGGCTCTAAATCCTAACCCTAAATCCAAACCCTTCCTTAAATACTAACCCTAACTCCTAACCCTAAATCCTACCCCTAACCCTAAATCCAAACCCTAACCTAAATCCTAACCCTAACCCTAAATCCTACCCCTAACCCTAAATCCAAACCCTAACCTAAATCCTAACCCTAAATCCTAACCCTAAATTCAAACCCTAATCCTAAA
This sequence comes from Limnodynastes dumerilii, assembly GCA_011038615.1. NCBI lineage: Eukaryota > Metazoa > Chordata > Amphibia > Anura > Limnodynastidae > Limnodynastes > Limnodynastes dumerilii. The sequence goes on from WWET01002554.1 coordinate 65,133, forward strand.
TCCAAACCCTAACCCTAAACCTAAATCCAAACCCTAAATCCTACCCCTAACCCTAAATCCAAACCCTAACCCTAAATATCTAAACAATATTATTTCATTCTGTATAAGTGCCTCGCACTTTTACCGCTGCGAGGCAGAGAAGACGTGATCCCTCC
>WWET01002554.1:66431-91595 GCA_011038615.1 Limnodynastes dumerilii
TGCTGAACCTAAGGTCCAGGGGAATCCGGTGACTCTGTATCTGACCCCTGGTATCCTGACATATACATTTCCACATATTTTTCTGTGTACTCCCAAACTTTGGGCAAGCCCATTGTCCAAAGCCATTTGTACAGAGAAAATAAATTGACGTGTTATTAAAAGAAATATATTCCTACCTTAACTTTAGCAGGATAAGGACTTACAGTTTCCAAAGATACCAACCCACGAGTATGTGGTTTACCAAGAAATTCAACCTGATAATAATTAAAATAGGTCACTTCTTGTCCAGTGACAGAATCCCTACAAATAATGGCAGGCCAGCTGTAAAATAAATTGACAAGTTACAAAGTTGCCTTCCAAAATTCTTGGTATTCTAAGGTGTACCATTTTTTTAAAATGTTTATCACGACAATGAAATGTGGACTGAAAGCTAATTTCATAGTTTTTTTCTAAACACACCTTGGCCATCCGTTAAGCTTCACCATTACTAAACTTCCAGTTGTAAAATGTGAGTATACAAACTTGAATCCGTTTTCAGAAAACTTTGATTCTTTTGGAAAGGATTCTTCTGGAACTGAGCAATCATTAATACAAGGATCAGTACTTAGATGGCAATACCATGGTTTACTGAGATCAAACTTGGTTGCATCACTTTTTGTTAAAAGGCGCCATTTAAGACAGTTGTCATTTTCACACTGTAGCCAAACTTTATTCAAATAAAAGTCAGTTTTCTGTGAATGATTTTTACACACAACTGCTAGATCAGTAAATGATGTCCTGGAAAATATGATGAAGAAAATGTGGGATAAAGAAATATCAATAATAATATTGTAAATTATATTTAACCATTTACCTTTAAAAAACAGCTGGAAGTCAATAGTTAAGGAATACATTCACTTATTCATTTTTCACTAACATTAAGTGGCTGATCCAAGTGTGATTGTAAACTGGATGGCATAACAAATCTCAAAATGTTTTTGCACTGCGTATGTTCAGAAAACATGAGCATGCAAATGTGGCCAATCCAGATTCAAGGGATTTTGTGAATACAAAATATTTACTGTAGTTATTAATAAAAGTTATATTTATGTATTTTGGCAATTGTATTGGTGCAATGTGACTTAAGGGCTTACACTAATGACCTCATATACACAAAGAAGTTAAGTGCTGCGCTAATGATGGAAAAATTCATATAAATGACTACCTACGCTCAATGCAGAAAAAAGATAAATATACAAATTTTTATTAAAATAAAAATATAAAACAGTACCGGGATCCCGTGCAAATAATAAACATGTATAAATGCACATTACATAAGAACCAATATGGTTATATAATGCCACCAAAAAACTAGCAAAAAGGGGACAAACTAATCACAAACTTTACTCTTACTCTGAAGTGTTCATCATTGGACGATACTGAAAATGACATTAAATCACTATTACAGTGGACTTGATTCTGAGTGCTGGCTCTCTATGTACCTTACATAGGTTAAACTTTGTATACTTTTTAGCCTGGCACCTACAATTCTGTGATTGAAACTTTATAAGCCAATGACGCGTTTCATGGCGCACCGGCCACTTCATCAGAGGTATCTGTGTGTGTAGCACAAAAGGGGTATTTAAACATCCTTCAAAATCAGATTAGTTGATTAATTAGTATACAACTGTGTTTGATTTGGAAGGATGTTTAAATAACCCTTCCGTGCTACACACACAGATACCTCTGATGAAGTGGCCGGTGCGCCATGAAACGCCTCAGTGACTTATGAAGTTTTAATACTGGAATACCCTTTTGCTCTAATCCTTGCCATCATAATCGCTTTTTCAGCCTAAACGTTTGGGACACTGAACTTCTGGCATACAGAATTTTCTACTGCTATCCGTCCTGGTCACAGCTGATTAATCACACGTCCTGCTGATCCCCAATAGATTACATAGCCTCATGGATCGAGGTAACCGGGACTTGCTTGAACACTATTTTGGACCTTCCCTTTCTCGGATCCTCTTCCATATTTCAACAGCTTCAGTGGACAGAGCAACGGAGGAGCTAATCTCTGAATCAGACCCTTCCATACAGCTGACAGGAGCAGAATATTGTTGGAGAATAAGCAATAATTTATCTTAAATATATTTATATTCATCTTATCTTTCTCTTTTCACAGTTTCTTTGCAATATTGTACAATAAAGGCAAGCAGGAGACAAGAATTTTTAATATCATCACTTTTCAGAAGGAACAAAGCATTGTTTCAATAAGGTATAAGGGTGCCAATAAATTTACCCACATCTGCATACAATAATTTACACTGGCAATACAATGAAAACTGATTATTGATTTGATACAATTTCTCTCTATATACTAATCTTCCTTTAACAATATTCTTTGTTAAATGTTCTAATTCATGAGGTAAAATTAAAAACTCACAAAATGTACTTTTATTTTCTGCAGTCAAGAAAATGTAAAAAAATAACTACCTGTCATATGAACTAAATCCTGCATAAAAATTCCCCTCTCTCCACACACACACAAACTCTGAAATGTGTCTGTAAAGAACTTCTTAGAGAGTGTGTTCTCCGTCCTTTACTATATAGAGACACTGGATCAGTTTGAGTATTTCCTTCCTCTCGTTTTAATATCAATTATTATTGATTTTTGAATGACTTTTTAACAGACTATATTGTTTTAGTTAAATAACAAATATATACCTTTTTAAGCAAATATAATTAAACACTTTTCTATTGTTTGCTTTTTCATTGCCACTCTAAATAACTTCTTTGACTGCATTTGATTTATCTATGATTCATTGATAAAGAGCCCAAAAATATTTATTGAAAATAGAAGATCCCACCTCTTAGGCTTTTTATTGATTGTACATATTAATGAAAAAGATTACTACAAGACATCTGGAAATATTGTCATTACATTTTGTAACCAAATATCACACGATCTTATTGTGCTTTTTTCTATCATTTAATACATTTCTACTTCGACCACTGGTTCGTGGACTATTGCAATCTGATTATCTAGCTGGAGCGTTTGTCTTTGGTACAGTACTTTATCTATTTGTTAACAGACACATTATAACGCAGTTCATTAGAATACTAAACACACTTTACAGGAATATGTCTTTTAAAAATAGTACATTTCCTCATGTGTAAGAGAGGTACTCACCTTTCAGTATTTTCAACAATATTTTCTTGCATTGTTAAGGTTTCACATCCAAATTTGTGTAAAGTATAATCCTATACACTGACCTGGAATTTAAGATTTTACCTTTTTTTCTTAGGAAACAAAAAAACAAATAATTAGCAGACTGCAAATTCCAGTGGAGACTACATTGAGTGACTATAGAATACACAGAATGAAATTGGGTTAATAGGTCTGAACTGCATTGTTCCTGATGGTTTTTTTTTTTCACAAGGAATGTAGTGATCTTGCTCTTGACAAAGTTGATATATATTATAGTTCCACCTATGTAAGGTACATAGAAAGCCAGCACTCAGAATCAAGTCAACTGTAATAGTGATTTAATGTAATTTTCAATATCGTCCAATGATGAACACTTCAGAGTAAGAATAAAAATTCCAAACAGATATCATAAATCCAGACAAAAGTTTTAATACTTTTAGGTTTTACAGCTAAAAGGTAGTAAATTAAATATTCAGCAAAAAGACTCAGACATCTTAGCTTATGTATGGCAGCGGCAGAGGCAAGGCACTTACTCCGCCTCTCCTTGCGTCCCGCCTGTTACTGGGAGAGGCAAGATGCGAGGATTTTCCGGTCCCAGTACTAGCACAAGGCATTCTGTGGGTTGTAGTCCATTTGGAGGGACTAAGCCAAAGAACGCTCCTGGTTGGCTGAGTCCCTTTATTTTCTCTGACGTCGGCACTCCCACCCTTCTCATAGCTGGATCTTTGCCATCTCGCTCTCTCTGTTGGAATCTCTGGGAGTTTATCTCTGCTTTGGATCTTGCCTTCAGTAAGTTTCTCTTGCCTTGTATTCCTGGCTTTCTTCAGGTGTTGAAGTTTATTTTACTTTTGTATGGGTGCCTGTTTTTTACTTTACCTCTGTTGTCCCACGACTTGTTATTAGTGCACTCAGTAAAGAGGGCTTAACTGGTTATTTGTGTACACCACCTGCACATAGTGCAGATATTCCAGATGGTCATTAGTGCACTCCACCTGCACACTGTGCAGAAGCCTGTATTTGTTATTATTGCACTCCACCTGCAGTAACTTCTATTTGTCATTAGTGTATTTCACCTCCACACAATGCAGTGACCCCAATGTGTTAATAGTGCAATTACCCCTAACTTGTTGTTAGTGCATCCGCCTGCACACAGTGCAGTATCCCAGTTTTGTTATTAGTACACCCTCCTGCAATCAGTGCTGTACTCCTCAGATTATTGAGCATTATCAGTGTTCTCCCGAGAAAATATTGCCAGCTGGGTGGTATTAAATAGCAGCTGGGTGGGAGCAGTGTAATACTTTGCAGGAATGTAGTGATCTTGCTCTTGACAAAGTTGATATATATTATTATATATTATAGTTCCACCTATGTAAGGTACATAGAAAGCCAGCACTCAGAATCAAGTCAACTGTAATAGTGATTTAATGTCATTTTCAATATCTTCCAATGATGAACACTTCAGAGTAAGAATACAAATTCCAAACAGATATCATAAATCCAGACAAAAAATCATAATCCATTTTGTCTGGATTTATAACATCTGTTTGGAATTTTTACTGAAGGAAAGGAAGCTGCAGGTTGTCTTCTATACAGAGTTTCTGTTGCTTCTGCTTGACGTTCAGCAGTGTCAGAAAGCCTTTACGGCTTATTGGAGCACAACCAGGACTGAAAGCTGGAGATCACAATCAACGTTTTGGTCAGGTCTGGCCGGGAAGTAAGCTAAAATTGCCGGGTGAAGCACCCGGCTAAAATGCCCTGGGGAGAACACTGATTGTGTACTCCTTCTGCACCTAGCACTGGTTCCATCAGTGATTGTCTCCCCTACTTGTACACTGTGTGGTTATTTCTCTGTGTGGCGTGCTACCACTTTCTGCACATAGTGCGGTCATTAATTCCTATTGCGCTCTTATTCTATTTCATTGCTGTGTATACTCATAGTCTTGTCTTAGGACTTCTCCCCCTTTCTTGTCACGGGGTGTCAACCTTTCCCATTCTTATGTACCTGTCTTCTGGGGCAATTCAGTCCCCACCATCAGGGGCTCTAGCAAATTTTACCCGGTAATTAGACCCCGCACCCTGGAGGTTCAGTACAGCACACCCTAACACTTGTCCTCATTGGTTTTTTATTTATTTTTTATGGATTTATCAAGTACTCAGAAAAAAACCCGAGACCAACTAATGAAGACATATCTGCATCCGGACAGCTTAAGATGGCTGCCATTCTCCAATTTATCCATGTGCTTTTATGGATAAGTGTTGTTAATATTGTGCAGAGCCAGACATTACAAAACCAAGATATGCTGATCTGGTAGAAGCAGAGATTACATGATACTAACTTTATGCAATGCTAGCCTATACTGTGCATATGTGGAATATAGAAATTAGTTAGATAAGAAATACCAATTAACCTGCTTAAAACATGATTATATCCTAATAAGGTAGGGAGTCCCGCCTTTGTAGCTGTTGGAGTATATAGGTCAGTGTTGGCTAACCTGTGGCACTCCAGATGTTGTGAAACTACAATTCCAAGCATGCTCTGTCAGGTATCCGCTATGCTTTTGCAGATAAGGCATGCTGGGACGCATAGTTTCACAACACCTGGAGTGCCACAGTTTAGCCATCACTGATATAGGTCCTAACAAAAGGTCAGCTCCACAGCTTCGCCCATGGGACTGAGGTGCCCATTATAACCTATCCAGCTCAAAAACATTTGAGATAGAGGCTTCAGGATACCTGAACATTTTCAATCAAAAAACACCAGCCAAAGCCAAGTAGCATTTATATATTCTGCTTAAGTCTTAACAAATTATGAATAAGAACTGTCTTGTGTTTTCTCATTTAACTCCTGGGGCCAAATTTACAAAGGTTCGGTTTGGATATGTTGCCTATAGCAACCAAATTGTAGCCCCCACTTTCTTTTTACATACTAGAGAATGTCAGTTAGAATCTGATTGGTTGCTATGGGCAACTTCTCCACTTTTCCAAACCTGCAGCTTAGTAAATCTGGCCCCTGATATTAAATTAACCCTCAAGTTCCACCAGAAACACATTAACGCAACACAGCGCATTATTCCCATATTATAAGCACCACCAATTTCTGGACATTATTGGGTCATTGGGGTAGATCCAGAACTCCGCTTGTAATCCATTTCATAGCGTAGCGTATTTACGCGAGCGTACCTTCTAAGCACTCCCCTTGCATGTACGTACTATGGACATTATTGGGTCATTGGGGTAGATCCAGAACTCTGCTTGTAATCCGTTTCAAACCCTACCTTAACTTCTGGCAGCGTAACCGCTCATGTCCGCACACGTACGTATAGCCTGCGCGTAGGTATGTCGCTAAGCACGCCCATACTGTACATTTTAAACGCAAACCCCCAGCCTACATTGCGTAATTTCAACGTATGTAATCGTAATATTGGCACGCCTCCTCGAACGTTTTTTACGCTACTGTTACGTGAAAGGCCCTTGCGCTCATAAAATCGTGGCTCCAAGGTGTGGGTCTTCTTACTGGACTGACGGTCTCTCTCTGGACATGGTGGCTTGAAGTCCTATTGCAGCGGGCCCTCACCTAAGACGCGTTTATAGCCGTTCGCGGCTCTTTCTCAAAGTGGTGAGCATCACTACTTCTCTTAACATATGATTAAGTTTAACCTTATATTGCCCAGATAGGACAGATTAGGACTATTCCATTTTTGGATAGACTAGGAGTCCTGAGAAGGGTAGGATAATAGAGGTAGTACTATGTATCAAAATTAGGGATGAAGAGAATAAGGAGTCTGAAAAATTCTGTTCCCGTTTTTAATAAATGTATGAAGTCTATTTTATAAACGTAAGAAAGTTTTTATATAAATGTTTTCAAAGGCATGTTTATTTATACAGCTACATAGTAAAAGATTGGTGCAATGAATAAGTAACTTAATAGATACTTTTTGTGGACAGAAGTGTTTGCCTGCAAAATGGTGTAGATTGAAACCCAAGTACTGAAGAGGTTAAAACCTTAAACTGATTGGTAATTATGAGGCAGATGAGCAGGCAGCAATTAAGGAAAAAAGAAGTAGTGATGCTCACCACTTTGAGAAAGAGCCGCGAACGTTTAGAAACGCGTCAGAAGTGACCGTCCACTGCAATAGGACTTCAAGCCACCGTGTCCGGAGAGAGATTGTCAGTCCAGTAAGAAGACCTACACCTTGGAGCCACGTTTACCCAGGCCGTGGACTTTAAAGGAAGAGATTGATTTGCTATACTGTTCTCCCGATGGACACTCTGGTAGGCAGGAGGGAAACTATTAATAATGGGCCTTTTTTGTAAGTTGTTTTATGTGTGTATATGTATTAATAAAACCATATTTTATATAGACAATTTCCTTTTTCTCCTGTAGGATATCGATGCATGAGGAATAAGGACAACATCGGAATCCACCTGGCTTAATAGACTGTGCAGTATATGCCGGCTGCCTGCCATCTAGCCCTTACATTTATTTGTATTGTTATTTTTATGGTTATCTTCAGCGCTGAATCCTCTGAGGCTATAAATATCGTTAGTGCTTATTATTGATGGGGAGGTAGACCCCCATACTCAGAGAATCCAGCAGCTAGATTTGTTTTTTAGCGCAGGAAACCTCGATATTTTTTATTGTGCATTATATGTGAAATACACAACTATTGTCACATACACAAACACTCATGTTGAGTAGATTTATATATGGATATGGTGGATCTTACCATGGCTACTCTAGACAAGAGTGCAGAATTCACTGAAACCTGATACCCCTGGTTACTTTTTAAAGACTCAGAGACATATAAACAACTTGTGTGTAAGAACCCTTATTTGGGAACAGAGTCACTTGTGGTCACAAAACCGTTTGTACTACTGCTAGATAACCCCCCCACTTTCCCTTCCCCACCTTCCTTGTGTTTATCTTTCCCCTCCCTCTTGCACAGTTAAGTTAATTTGATAATAGCTGTTAACCATTTATTGTAGTACTGTGATTTACTCTTATTCTGGAAAATTGCATTCTCAAATTACACTGTACAATCTGCTGAGTATGTTGAATGCTAATAAACAAATTTTACGTAAACAAAAAAAAACAAGTGTTGACACTTGTCAAACCCCACAAAAAATACACAACTGTGGTCTCACACACACAAAGACACTTCTGTCACACAAACACACACACCTGCTGTCACACAGGACCGGATCCAGACCCCCGCGTACTTTCCGTGCGCGCGGGGGTCTGAAATTACGCGAGACAGAGGGGAGTGCACACCCCCTGACACTCCCCTCTGTCATGCGGGCTTCCATAAGCCTATCTTAACTGCAGCGTGTACGTAAAAAAAAAAAACAAGTGTTGACACACACACACACACACACAGAAATACACAACTGTGGTCTCACACACACAAAGACACAACTTCTGTCACACAAACACACACACCTGCTGTCTGTCACACAGTTATTTACTTACCCAGTGCTGCCATTTTAGTGTCCATCCCAGACAGAGCCTGTGTTTTCCACACTCCAGGATTATGAGGCCCCTGGAGGCTGCCCATGTGGTGCCTGTTTTTTATTTTTTTCCCACAGGCTGAATGCGACTGCAAATGGTGCATGGATGGCCTAATGCTCCTAGAGATCCCTGATCTGCAGATGCTTCGGCTCCTGGATAGCAGCAGTAAATCAGAGATCTCTTCCTATGTGCAATACTATTAAATAGCATTGCACATAGGAGATCTCCAGTTTATAGTTGCTGTCCAGGAGCCACACACCAGAGATTAAAGAGCCACATGCAACTCTAGAACCGCGGGTTGGCCACCTCTGCCCTAAACAATAGAAAAAAATGTTTCACGGGTGAGAATCAACAATTTCCAAACATGAAATGCTACTAGTAGCTCATGAAATAAAATAAACTTAAAACTGGTGCTATATTTTCATCCACTGTAGCATTTTAGTTTTTTCCCCTCTTCTTTTCTTTGACAGAGTAAATATAAATGTATTATAATTAAATAACAGACTACTGTATCAAAGAACCTTGAAGCACAGAGGACAGTTTTGTCATTTACAGTATAATAAAAAGGCACATTAATAATTGACAAGTGGAAAATCATGACACTGGCGTAGAAAAGAATGTAATGATTTCAACCTCATTTTAAATGTTTCAAAAGCATGAATTATATATTTTAGACTACATCTGCAGTTCATTTATTTGCAGTACTGGATCTTGTTTCTATTTGTAAGGGCCTTATACTTTTTCTTTTAAGAATCTTTTGTCTTCTCAAAGATTCCCTGCAGCCAAGTATAGCAAGCTGTAAATGTACATAGTCCATTCCATGTGACTCGCGTAACAGTTCATGTTCATTTTTAGAAATTTAAATGAAGCTGAAATATCACATCTTAAAAATATGAATATATTATATGGGTTAGTTAGTCATAATTAATACTCAGAAGCAGAAAAAGCATGTTCCCACTTAGCAGAGTACTTACATATTTATTTAAATCTGCTGTCTTAATTATTTTTACAATATGATTGTTATAATATACATTTATAAGACCCTAACCTTGCAATTGACACACAAAGAACTAAAGGGTAACCAAACCATACGTAAAATCTATTTACATATGACTTATGTTACATATGTATGTGACTCATGTTACATTTCTGTCCTGTTACAAAAAAGACAGACGTCACAATTTATATGCTATTAAAACACGTAGTCACAAAATTCAGGCCGTCACTATTGATGAACTGCTTACCTTAAAAGAACTTTATATGTCAGCAACTATAAAACAATTATTTTTATAATTACACCTAAAAAATACGAGGAAATGAGCTGTTTTTGCTTTTCTCCAAAAACTTAAATATATATGTTCAGTGTTTACACACGTGGGATATTGATACGCGATAAGTATATACATTTTTAATTTTTGCACAATATGCTATGATCTTTTAGCAGCAGTGTTCTCCCCAGGGCATTTTAGCCGGGTGCTCCACCTGGCAATTTTAGCTCACCACCCGGCCAGACCTGACCAAAACGTTGATTGTGATCTCCAGCTTTCAGTCTTGGTTGTGCTCCAATGGACCGTAAAGGCTTAGTTCCCAGTAGTGCAGCACCAGCGAGGTGTTTCGCAGTGTGAATGTATGTCTGGAACAGTGGGAACGTATATGTCTGGATCCCGTCAAGTATTATTATTGCAAAGTATTACACTGCTCCCACTCAGCTGCTATTTAATACCACCTGGCTGGCCACATTTTCTGGGGTGAACACTGAGTAGCATAAATATACTAACATGTTAGGGGTTATGTGAAATTTGATTTTCACGTATTGTGTCCTATATTTGCCGAATGACCCAAACCTCACACGATGTTAAAACTGACACAAAACAAACACGTCATCAATTGTGTATATACTAGTCCATGCACGTACATTATTTCAATGTACTAAATGATTTCTAAACACTCTTTTTAATCAGTATCCTATCATCGGACCTGATTCAGAGATTGAAAATAAAAGAGGAAAGTTAACTTTTGTGCAAAACCATGTTGATTTCAGGGGAGTCAAATTTCATCTGTTGCAAACAGTATTAGAGTTGAGAGGTGATGTTTCCCAGCCCAAGTCTAAATAACAGTGTGATAGTAAAGCTGGTCAGTATCTGTGTGCAGTAAGCAATTCAAAGATATATCCCTGCATGCAAAGAATACAATTACCTTGACTCCCCCTGCAATCAACATGGTTTTGCCCAGGAGCAACTTTCCTCTCTAAATTTCATGCTCCTTAAGTCTGAATCAGGCCCTATATCAGAAATAATGGTTATGTCAGAGTATAGAACAAAAAAGAAGCATCAACAACTCCACTCTTAAATATGATTAAAAACATCCTATGAATTATATGGGACTATTTCTGAGAGAAATTCTGGTCAGTTTATACAAGAGGTGTACCTGGAGAGCTCCTGAACAATTGGCCACCAGTAAATATCATACAGGTACATCATAAGAACAACTGTACATGAAAACATCTGTCGTTAGTGTGGAAATAATAAGGGATTTTAGGGCACGGTTTCAGTCAGAGTTCCCCTTAAAAATTACCCAAAAAAACCCCAAAGACAAAAAATAAGAAAGATATTTAAACTACAACTTACTGTCTGTCTGACTAACTAACAATAAAGCTATTATTTCTATCTGTAACAGGACTGTGGTGACCATCCAGCCATGTGCATGTCAGGAGGAGCGGGAATCACGTGACCACACTGGAAACGAGGCTTGGAAAGCAGCCGGCTGGCTGCGTCATGGAGAAAGCCTCTGTCACGGTTTGCATCTAGACACGTTACTGTAGACAGGATCAGGTGTGACAGCAGCGCTGCCCTCACTGCCCGGGGACATTGTAGGAGTTGGACGGCTGCCATGTTGCGTGAAGGGTGCATGCCGTGTCACCCTTCCACCCGGCAAGCTCTGTTGTTACATAGCACTACTGATAGGAGGACGCTGCAGCCCTGGAGCCGCTGGAAACAAAACCAAAAGTAACCTTTGTGTCCGGAAGAGGAGCAGCTCCGCCCCACCACATCGCTGAGGTCTGTGAGGCCGGTAAACAAGTGCTGCTTTGGTTGAGATCGGCTGGAAGTTGACGCATTCCATCGGTCCTGTGCCCATGGGAGCGCAGCTCCACGCTTATGTTGATGACTCCCCAGGAGGAAGGAGGACAAGGCATTGGTGGTGGTCTAGGTGTGGGGACACAGTGCTGAGACCCCTCATACTCTGTATCTCTCAGACATAGAGGAGAATATTCTCTGTCAGAGGCCAGGCTCAGTTTCCACACTTCCTAAAAGGTAAGATTATCAAAGAAGGGGGTGGCAATTATCTAGGACTTTTTGGAGCAAAAGTGTTCCAAAAAAACCCTTTAAATAAAATGAAAAACCTTATTACTAGTTTATTATATCAATACAATCAATTGATATGTAAACCTATTTCTTGCCAATTTCAAACCTCTTTTTCTGTCCCTTCACTTTTCAACTTGAGCAAGGAAAGTAACAATTATGGTATACGTGTACTTGGATGTTGTAATAAGAAGATTATCTTAAAACCCTGGGGAAAACAATTACAAGTACATATTTTAAGACCTTTAAAGGTCAACTGTTGCCTTTAATTGTTAAAAGTTAATGCATTACCATTCATTGTTCCACCTATTATGTTAACATCATCATCATTGCTCCACCTATCATGTTACAAGGTATGTTCTCCACAAAGTTCTCTAAAATATTGAATTCCATTATATGTCATTCTCCCTATATACAGTTTTCCATTAAGTGTCATTTGCTGAAGGGTGTTCAGTGAATATGCTTCATTCATGTTTGCTGTGTAAAATAAAACGGCAAGTATGGTTTTTCAGCACATACGTTGTCATGACAATGCAATATTTATTGTCATTCTATGACAAGACCTTGCCCAGAAACAAACATTTCATATGAAACACTGTTGATAAACCTATTATGAGTTTTAGAACATTCTTTGCATTCTATAAATTTAGATTTGTTTTCAAGTTGTCTTTTGCACATCTTTAATGGTTGCAACATCCGTCATTATTTCTGAATATAATCTATCAGTTGCTTTTACAATACAATTAGCTGTTTTTCTGGATTTTGGACATGAACCTTACAGGAAAGGATGTGTCAGAGATAAAAAATAAGTTTTAATAGTAAGTGTTGTTTTAACGCATGTTAGTATAACATGTCCTTAAGATTAGCCAAGCAGTATACTTGCAAAAATTAATAAAGCTGGCTTTTAGGATTAACACAAGCTACAGTAAATAACAAATAATGTAATTAAAAAAATTGCAGCCAGGAAGGGTGTTGTGCAATACACCCTGAAACACAAAGTAAAACTAAAAAAGAAAAGTCTGGTGCATATATAAGATAAAAAACACAAAATACAGGATATGGTCAGTTACACATGAAAATGCATTGTATTAATATTAACACATAACAAAAATAAAAAACAACGAGAGAAAATAAATATCAATTTAAAATTTCATGTGTAATTGACCATATCCATTTAGTGTTTTTGATTTGATATATGCGCCGGACTTTTCGTTTTTAGTTAAGCAGTATACTTGCACCTGTTTTTGCCCTTACTCTCAAAGGGGCTGATCCAGAGATGCACTTACACCTCTTCTAAAAAAAATTTGCATGCAGGGAAAATACATTACTTTTACACATAGAACTAAAATACTGCATAGCTTTATGTTTATTCTAAAAAATAGTTGAGCTAAGAAACTTTACCTCCTAATTTTAATTCTGGTTTTACAATTGAAATCTGCTTCCCCTTGTAATTCAACATGGTATTGCTCAGGTCTACACTTGCACCTTAAAAAAAAAGGTGGAAGTGCAACTCTGAATCGGCCCCAAACTTTGCATCAGCTCCTAATTGAGAGTATTCACATCCAAATCTGAGGAAAGATTTAGGAATAACACCCATTTAATGTGTAACCCCTGTTTTTCAAGCGTCCAAAGGTAATTGAATAATTGACCTAAAATATGTTTCCTGGACAGATTTTCCTTTGTTATTCCATTATTTGTATCAATTAAGTAGGCAAAATGTCTGCAGTAGATTCCACGTGCTGCGTATGGATTTGGAGCTGTTGCGGTCAAAGGAGTGTTCAATGCAAATTTAACAGGCCACCCGTAAGCTTCAGAGACAAAAAAAAATATCTGAGAGAATGAGAAGTGGCCAATAACCAGTTGGTTTGGCAACACAAAAAGGCCTACAATAAATATATTAATGGTGGATGATCCCAGGTTTCCATGATAGAAAGTAAAACCCTTTCATGAACACTTTTTAGGAGGTAGGCATATTCTTATCCGTGTCAAGCATAAAGAGAAGACTTCACAAGAGCAAATACACAGGGTTTACCTCAAGATGCAAAAACCATTCAGAAGCCTCAAGCATCATACACTGTATACAGATGTAATTATTGTGAAGTTTTATTAAAAATAATACCAGATTAGTAGCCACACCAGGAAATCCACAAATTAAAAAGAATCAAGGTTTTGAAATTGAATTTTTCCTCCACACTATGGACTGGATCCGGACCCCCACACACAGCATGCACGAGACAGGAGTAAACTCCCCCTGTCACTCCCCTCTCTCATGCAGGCTTTATGGCAGTTACACTGCCATAAACTTGCCTTAACTAAAACGTGAGGATCAGTGGGCGGAGGGGATGCACAGGCCATTGCTGTGGAAATAAATACGGAAATAATTTCCTTAAGGTAGAAGTTACGTGTGTAATATACATGTGACCATGAGTCAAAGTACCCCATTTACACACTTTTCGGCTGCACTGGATGATGCGTTTCGGGCATACTCTGCAGTGTATGCTCGAAACACATCATCCGCCTCATCCAGTGCAACCGACTCTCAGTAGCAGCTCCCTTCCGCAGTGTTCCCTGATATCAATTCTAGTGATTCCTGCAACCTCAGGCCCCTTGTACATCTGCAATGTCCGGATTCTCTGGGGTGTTTCACCTTTTGGGGTATGGAACAACTTTGTGTTTTACTTTGTCTTTGTGTTTTCTACTTCATGTCTTTATGGTTTTAATGTGATTTATTAAATTATTACTAACACATTTTCTCTTTTATCCATAAATGGGGGATTTATCTAAGTAAAAAAAAAACGTATCGTTACTTATTAAAACAAAGATATACTGTGGGAGTCCTTATTTTTGGCTGTCTCTATTTTGAAAGGGCATCCTTTTCCAATTTTTATTTTTTAGAATGGGTAAGTATGCCGATCGACTTACTTAGCTATTAGTTTTCGGAAGCTGCCGCCTGTTGCGCCTGCCGCAGACCTGTAACCTCTCCGAGGACTTTAAGGGTTAGGGAGAGGGTTATGGTCTGGGGAAAGGAGAGTTAGAGTCAGGCTGCAGAGAGGAGAGTCTTAGGTTTAGACTGCGGGGAGGGGATTAAATTGATCATGAGCTACCTTTTAATATTGTCTAATTATTTGAAAATGTCATTTTCATCTCTGTTATACCATCCATTTATAGACATTGCGCTAGATCCCCATGAAGCCTTCCTGGAATGGTCTTCAGTTTCCTAGTGAAAGATTTACAGAATTAATTTCCCTGAATGATACCAAGAAATATATAGGTTCAGTATTAGGTTGTTTGCTGGCTTTATTATTTCCAGCACACCCTTAGGGAAACAGACAATAGCTATGAAAGCGTTTTTGGAACAACAATACAGCAATCAAGGGATGTGGCGATTCTGAAAACCATCAATATAACAGAATCATATCTTTGATGTACAGATTACTTTGGAAAAATGTTACTTTTTTTTAGCTTATGCTTTACTGTAAAGTAATTACAATTTGATTATAGATCGCCTGTCAAAGCCTGCACAGGCCCCATTTGTGCTGATTGTGATGCAGCTTTTGCTAAACCATGAGCAATACAATATATACAATACTGGGGGAGATGCTCAGAAACTATATGTTTCAACTAATGGGTATTGTGATATAAACTATTATTTTATGTTGTACTGTAAGCCACATCAGTTAAACAGATACACTTTTGGTCTTTTTTGTACATTGTCATGGTCTATGCCAGATATTTCAGTTATTACAGGTAACATCTTTGAAGATATTATTACAGATTCCATCTTAGAAAAAGTTTGATATACTACTAAATGATTTTGCACATCATTTTTAGCTGATGTAAATATTATGGCATGTTCTGGTCTGTTACATCCCACACTCCAAAAACACCAGTAAACTTTGCCATTACCAGCTTGGCAATGTGATTGCAGAACTTTTTCACTAGAAATGTGATTGGACGTGTGTTCGTCCATACCTGGAAAAAAGGCAGTCTTTGCAATGCATAGAAGAATCGTCTCCAAGATGATTATTTTTTAATTTAATTTTTAATATTTGTTTCAGATTGCACGTTTTACCCTGTTCCTGAGTAAAGCTGGGCACACACTAGAGCGATTATCGTCACAGCATGAGATTCTAGATAATTGTCCCAATTTTCCCGCTAGTGAGAGGTAACGATATTGGTGCCATAGACTAAAAAAAAAAAGGGAGCGATTTTTCAGTGCTTTTATCGTAGTGCATAAAATCTTTTGTGGTCACATGTTTTACATAAGGGCAGATCCGAGTGTGATTGCCAGAAGCATTTTAGGAGTCATGCTTGCTCTTTATTTCTTCTGCATTTCTCTTCTGTATTGGTAGATAGCCTGTTGTAGTGCATAATACATAGATTACAAATTGAACTTTGCTTACTTTGCACTTGGGAGACAGGGTCATAATGGGTCCTTATTTCAAATATACATGTATATTCTTTAACACACACCGTACGAAGATTCATGCAAACACAATGCTGGCTAATTGCAGGTTTATATTATATAACGGCACTTGCAGTACTGCTCACGTGATACAAACAGGAAGGACGTAGTGTACATCAAGATAGACGCACCCTGCAGGGGTGTGGAAAAACATAAAAATCGTTAGTTAACTTATAAGATTATCTGTAAATGGCCACACACTGCACAATTTTGCAAACGATAATTGGTATTCCCATAAGATGCGATTATCTGCTGGTGGACATTTTGGGAGGATTATCGTGAGTTACGGGAAATTAGATTATCGTGAGTTTCGGGAAATTATCGGCACCACACACTACAGCGATAATTCGTCCAATCTACGATAATTGGCAAATCGGCACAATAATCGCTCTAGTGTGTGGCCAGCTTTAACAGTCTGATAACTGGGTGAAAGGTGCAGCGGGAACACACTGCCTATTAGCATATTTTCTGACTGCTCGCCACTATTGTTATAGGATCGTCGTACAGCAGCGGTCAAATCTGCTGCACATACTAACTGATACTATTATTATAGGTCAGAAGCATTGCTAGACTGCTTTGTCTGAAGTTTCCCAAATCCATACTATGGGCCGTATTCAGAGACTTGTTGGCTAAAAGTACGCAATTATACGCACTGAAGTTGCAAGGCAACACCCATGACACTTCCCTCACACGGACGGGTTGACGGTGACTTACGAGTGCCTCGACCCACCCTTATCTTTAAGTGTGTAGTTTCGAGCGTATAATACTTCCGTCCATGCGTGTCTAACCGCACCCTCAAATGGTCATTTAAATTCCTCCCCCCACCCACTTACACGGATCTTGCTCCGGACGGATTATAAACACGCCTTTCCGTATGGATCTTCCCACATGCGATTCACAAGTATGTGCCTACTAGACTTCTGTGCGTAAAATCAATATAGATTGTGTAAATTTAGTTACTACGCATGCGCAGTTCATCGGATCGTAAAAATACACACAGAACTTCACGAAAAAACAGATCTCTGAATATATGCACAAAAATTCCCACTAAAACGGATGTCTGAATACGGCCCTATATAATTATCCAACAGTATTTATCACCCTGTTAAAAGCGGATGTTGGTATAATGCCTTCATACAATATATAGGCATTATCTAAGGTAATGGGGAAGTAGAACTGAGATAAGTTTGATTTTTAGGAAGTAAATAGTTACCTCTTACCTCACTGGGCTATAGGCATAATGACTTTCTTATGTCTCCTTGTATCAAATCTGAGGACAAGCAGTAAAATCAGGTGACTTTTATCAGCCATAATTAAACCACATTGCATTGATTTGTTCTATACAGTTTGCAATACATTTTAAATAGCTGCAATCAAAAGTGATATTTAGCAGCTCTGTGCTTAAAGATAAGAGCTGTAGAAGTCATGTTTTGCAACCAACATACTAAACGGCTATTTATAAATATAGTAGAATCAAAAATAAATTTAATTGTAGTTAATTTATACAATAAGGTAATTTGTTTTTCCAGATTTACTTATATTGCAATGATAAAAAAAAATAAAAAAAAAAAATAATAACTTGAGACTAAATATGTAATTGCAAGGATCAAATTGTATTATATAGATTGCAATTACGGTTTGTTATTGCATAATTTAAATAATATGCTCTAAAAGTAAAAACACACAGCACACATATCTAGGTAATAGAATACTTTATCATTACTGACAATATATAAAATATTGCAATAAACGTGTTTAGAGATTTGTTTATTTAGAAGTTTAACCAGGTACAAGAGAGTGACTTTTTTTTTTCAAAGAAAACACGAGCAACAAGCACATGAATTTAAACCGGGACTCAATAAATTTTTGTAAAATGTCCTATCTATCTATCTATCTATCTATCTATCTATCTATCTATCTATCTATCTATCTATCTCCTCGCTGAAAGACAGGATGGCCCAAGTCTTATCTGCTCTCACATTTTATGTTTCTTTGGTATTCTGTTGTATTTTGAAAGTTCAGCACTGCACAATTAGGATTTAATTCTTTAACTGATTACAGGCATCATGGATTCCTTGGTAGATGATGACATTTGTATTCTGGCTGATGACAAGGAAGACTATATGAAGACAGGAGATCAAGACACTCCCCTTTCTGTATCCTCTGGTGAGGCATCGGTGGCTTCTCATTTTGCCCTTGTCACAGCATATGAAGACATCAAGAAACGTCTGAAAGATACGGAAAGAGAAAATGTTTCCCTGAAAAAAAGATTGAGACAAATGGAAGAAAAGGTACACGCAGCATAGGGGAAATATCTGACTGTGTGATCACTGTTACTAGTCTTTTTTTGTTTGTATTGTTTATACTTTTTAGTGAACCCTTCTATGATTGAAGAAAATATTTTGGGACTACACTGTTTGTATGAGTTTTAAAAGTTATTGTATAATGAAAAAGTACTAGAACTGCTGAACTTTCTAAGTGTTTTTTTGTGTTTTGCTGTTCTGTTTTATGGCAATCTTGTGATAAGGACAACAGTTGTGGACAGATACCAAGTTTCTGTACTTTAAATTTTGGCTTTGGAAGTAATTATTCCATATTTGGTGATTACATTAAGATGTGTTGCGTTATTAAGTTAATGCAAGTTAGTAACTTGTTAAAGAAAGTTTCCATGCATTGACAATATAAAGCTATAGATTGTAAATAAATATGTAACCACAGCCTTTCTGAGGCCTTAGCTATTTTTTCTGTAAACGAACAGGTTTCTACCATTACCAATAAGATGAATAGCCATGATAGGAAACAACTGCAGATTTATCAGCTGTCAGGAGTAGCTGTAATACTAGGTTTGAAACAGGATTGAAATGTTGTGTGTATATTATTGCTATTAAACAAGGATTTGTTTTTACAGCTTGGTGGAAATCGTGCAGAGCAAGGCATGGGGGAAAGTGATAAAGTAAACAAAGCTTACATTGCCTTTCGTGAAATTTGCATTGAGAGGGACTTTCTTAAGAAGAAACTATTTGCCTTGGTAAGTACTGCACATAAAAATACTGGAATATTACAAAAAGCTTCATCTACATATGTATTCTATAAAGGATACAAAACTTTTTCATGCAGCTTTTACACATGGTCATATGAACAGGTGGAATTTTGGGTGTGGGTCCTATTTTGATATGGCCGTTCTCTCCCAGCCAGTTTCAAACTGGCTGGGATATCGATTGCTTATGCCTCGAGCACCGAACACTGTGCTCTGAAAGGTGAGTGGCTAAACTAACCCCAACCCTTCCCCTAATTCTAACACTAACCCTTCCCTTCCATAACCCTAACCCTCCCTTCTCTATAGCCTAACACTAAGACATCTCCACCTTTTCCGATTGGCACACTCACCCATTCATAAAAAAAAATCTAAAATATCTCCCCATTCGAAATAGAGACAGGTGAAAAGTAACTTAGTAAGTAAGTGTCTCTACATCGCAAAGTGGGCCATCGGACCGGATACTGCAACCATGGAATTTTATACCCGGGCGAAACTATGTGGATTCGCAGAGGAGGCAAATTTTATGTGTTGCAGACAGTATCAGAGTTCAGAGGTGGTGTTTCCCCGCTGAACTCTAAATAACAGATAAAAAGTAATGCTTCCCCTGAAGTTCAGCTTGGTTTAGCCCAGGTGTAACTTTTGATCTGTTGTCCCTCATATATGCAAACTTTGGTCCCGTCCTGTATGTCGCTGTTTGACTCTCCCCTTCTGAGATTATGCTGTCACTCCATGTTACATATTGTTTTTTCTATTTTCTTTCCATTTTGTGTGTCTAAGTGCTGTATATTTTCCAGGCTTTAAGTGACAATGTTTCCTAAGCATTAGTATATGTGTGCTATATCTAGTATTTGCATTATATATTGTGCGTGTTTCGTCTTGTACATGGAGGTACGCTAAATTACAAATTGTCACAGATTTTGTTTATCCGTTGCATATGTGATATCTTTACTGTGTACAGGAGGAGAAAATTGAATGTACAAAGAGTCTGAATGAACAGCTGCAGTCAAAAGAAGTGGAGCTTCTGCAAGTGAAATCGGAGCTAGAGACACATCAAGGTATAATAATCTATATCATATCTTGCACTCTTTCACCCAGGGTGTCATAAAATGTTATCATGAAACAGCAGATTGTAAAAAGAGAACCTTGTCAAATGTTGTTTGGCTGTTTATTCGTTTTCTCTCTGACAGGTATGCCAAGTAAAACCTGGATAAACTATAAATAGGTCCCCTATAGTCAAAAGCCAGTGTCCCCCTATAGTCAAAAGCCAGTGTCCATAAAACTAACATACTGGTTCACAACATGGATACTATTGTGCATCTGGTTCCACTGAAACTTTTTCCCTAAAAGTAAATGTTAAGGTGAATAGATACTCAGTGGTAGTGGTCAAGTGCCCCTTGAGGTGACTGACTAGCACTTTACGGAGAATATTTAACATTCACATTATTTCCTGCCCCATTGGACCTACATACTAAGCTTACTTAACACACACGCACACGACTAATTTATTAAACTACCAGCATGTTTGTTGGAGTGTGGGAGGAAACTGGAGCACCCGGATTAAACCCACGCAGACACAGGGAAAACATAATAAACGTGCTGGTTTCACTTTGTGGAAATGTGCACTCTTTTAAAAGGCTTGCAATGCAATATTGGACAGCTGTGGATATTGGCCATTATTTCTTGGTGTCTCAATGAATCTCTCTCCTAAACTAAAGACATGACGATGTTGTTGGAATTATCACATCAGTGATTTCTTTACATGTAAAGTAAGAAACTATTTGCATAATACATTGTTTAGCATCACTATTGTGTGGACCCCACCACTTACTAGAAATGTATCTTAAGGTCTGTGCTATGTGCTCAACATTGTTGGATATCTTATTATTTGATATGATCAATGCAGAGATTTTGTACTGTGTATGAAATAAAACTTCTGTTTATAAAAATTAATGTATTTTAAGTTGCAATTTACTCACAGTTAGACAACACTGGGGTTGTTTGGAAGCCACTTATATATGAAAATCTCAGTGGCTTTCAGTGTCCCCAATGTCTAGGTTTGTTTATCACATTCAGTAAATGAACAGTAACAGATTGAAATACAAGGTGTGAACTGTTTGGGCCTGTCCTGATTGGTAACCTGACGTTAATCTATTATTTTCTGTAGCCAGCAGTAGCTGTCACATAAACCTTGGCAAATGGAGAGTGTCAAATGACATGCTATTCAATGAAAGGTATCCAAACTTCAGACTAACCCTGGATAGTGTATGATAGAAGGGAAGCACAGGCTCATTTTTCTGTTATGCTGCTTTTCAGGCCTCTTTTATATTAAAACATGTATTTACAGTGTAGGGGAACAGTAATATTCAGGATAAATTAACCTTGAAGTTTGCTTTTTACAGTGATGAAAAGCTTAAGCAAAACTCCTACTGACTGGGAGATCGAGAAGCTGAACAACGAGTTGAAAATTCGGTCATTGGAGCAAGAAGTAAAATTGCTGCAGGGAGAATGCAGATGTCTTCAAGAGGAACTTCAAAGGACAAAGGTAATTGTCCATGTAGCAATGTGTGCAGCGAAAGCTTGATGGCTTAAAACCACCTACACCTTGTAGTGATCTCGGCTCTAGGAAATACTATTTCTGGAAGAATCAATTTCTGTTTTCACTGTAGACACAGTTTTAACTTTTAAAAAGATACATGAAGATAGAACTAAAAGACTGAATTCCTGAAAGGGGGTATGGTGATTAATGGCTTTAAATACTGACTTTCAGATTTATAGTCCAAAAAGGGACATCCATCCCAAGAGGAAATATGTTTCTAATGACTAGATTTACTAAATGGTGGAAAATAAAAAAATGGAGATCTTCCCCATAGCAACCAATGAATTGCTAGCTCTCACTTTCCGATTACATACTAGAGAAAGTCAGCTAAAAACTGGTTACTGAGGGCTACATCTACATTTTTCCTTTTCCACGTTCAATACACGCATATAGGAGAGCAGGAGGAGTGCCCTGCTCTCCTACAATTGGACTTCTGAATCAGAAAATCTGTACGATAGTCTTTACAGCGGAGGTTACCGTATGGAAAACTTTCTTAAATAAGAATCCCTGTCCCGAGTTGCAAAAGTCTGCATGCAAGAGACTAGTGCACTTGCATGATACTCCCCTCTCTTTGATAAGGTGATTTATGTGCTCATAAACCTCTTAACTTTTCTGCATATAGAACGTTGTGATGCACGGAAGTGCCTAAACTGCCAGTACTGTATAATTTAAATGCCTTCTTCAAACCACAATGCGTATAGTCAAATAAACAGACTGTTACGCTCTAATGTTCGGATCTCTGAGGGTACACAGTCCCATATGTTCCGAGCACTGATGCTCAACATCTGCGCTCCCACACTTGCGCAAACCACTTGAGTAAGCTGGCTGACATTATTAATTCTAGTTTTAACTCTTTCATCACTAAGAGTGAGAAATTACCTGAGGTTATATCATATGACCGAAAGGATGTAATCCACTATTTCCCAGCAAACACAATATTCTTTAATCACAAGTGACTGAAAGTCATTTGTATATATTTTATATTTCTCTATACAACTCAATATTTTTTATTTGCACACAAAGGAGAGCCCTCTAGTTTTGTTTACTTTCTATTTAGGGACCAAAATTACAATGGCCTTATTCTGCAGTGCCCACTAGGTGGCACCAAATGAAATGCTATAAGATAGAATAAACAATTTAAAGGCTTGCTTTATGTGTATGTTACTAATACAGTGTTAACTATGAAGTCCCAATTGCTGTACTATTTATTTAGTTTAAATAAATTATTTGGTAGCATGTGCCTCTAATGTTTTCAGTAACGACAATTTGATACAATACAGTCTGAAGTTTGCACTACTTTTCCAGACACTATAACATATATAACATCTCTTCAATACAGCCACAAATGTAATGAAAAGACTTCATAATAGTTACAACAAACAAGAAAATTACTGTTAGTATATTAAAAGCATTATGGAACCCATGACAGCCACAAAAGTAATTTTCCTGAAATATATATTACAATAGAAGCTATGGTTATGCTATTATGGCAGTGTGCTATTTAAAGCCCAATATTTGTACAGCCAAGAGCACAATAAAAAAAAATTGTGTTGAAAATACAATGTTCTATTCTATGCATTGCATTCTTAGTTCATGTTTTGACTGCATACATTACTATTTTTTTTTTTTTTATATATTTTTATGCCCATGCAGCAACAATACACATAATACTTATCAGATATCAGATGGTAATTTACCAGGCAATATATTTTGGAATGTTATACACCAGATTACCCCAAAGAAACCCACATGTTTATAAAGGGATTACACAAATTAAACAAAGAAATTGCTTAAAAACATGGCCACAGAGATGGGCAGCACTCATGGCTGTTTGAGTCTCAGTCCTGATAATTTAGAGTGCACTTTATTGATTAATGTGCAGCATAGAGCACTGAATCAGATATGATCAAAAGGGCAATAATATATATTTTATAAGGGATTTCTTTTCACCTGTTCAAAATTGGACATATAACTTTGATATTTACATTTATTAAATACAAATATGGTTGTCCTTCCAATTACAAAACAAAAGTGCTGTATTCTATACAAAGTCAAGATGGGGTCCTGATATCAGAACGTTGCAGAAATGACTTCTCTTATCTTCTAACACAGAACATTTACTAAGCACATTCTCAGAAACCATGCAGTACAAAGATAAGTGTTTGAAAGAAAATCATAAGAGCAGAATCAGGCATAAAATGGCTCCAATTATCATAATTTAGTATAAATAAATAAACTTTTTGACTGAAAGTAATGCTTGGCTATGTACATGAAGCAGAAAAAGGACCAGTTTTAAAAAGGGGGAAAGTTGGTGCTAGAAATGGTTTTACAACAATATTAACTTCATAAATGGCAAATATATAGCGTCACACATTAGATCTACAAATAATTAGCCATTCACTTGTAGATGTAGGTCATAGTGAAATTTAATGTTATCAAACATTAGCTAATTACATATTTGTCTACAAAGGTTTGCAGTCTCTGTTTGCGATTACAATGTTCTAGCTCAGTACTAACTAAAATCATCTAGGTATAATTTGGATGGGTATTAATGTCTGTAGTGAAAAGTGCTGTAACATGCACCTGAAATGTGACGAGAAGGCAAATAATATTTATAATAACAATTGGCAAAGTATAAGTTCTCTGTTTATTTTTTAATTATTACAGAAAATTGATTTTGTAAATTGTATCTAGACTATTTGTATGGGTATTTGAAGCTGAACTTAATTATTACCTAAATAAATTCTTTAAACTTATGCTAATATTGTGTAACTAAACTGTTTTATATTTGTACACTAGAGAGAAGCTGATGACAACAGTCTGTCTGGTAAGGAGCATTATGAAGGCAAAGGAGCGGAAAGGTAAATCAGTTTATATTTATATTTCCAAATGTGTGTGTGTGTGTATGTGTATATATGTATATATGTGTGTGTGTGTGTGTGTGTGTGTGTGTGTGTGTGTGTGTGTATATATATATATGTGTGTGTGTGTGTGTGTGTGTGTGTGTG
>WWET01002554.1:91760-116668 GCA_011038615.1 Limnodynastes dumerilii
TATTGTATGTGTGTGTACAGTAAAAGGTACAGTAAGTTACTCCTGGGCTAAACCATGTTGACTGCAGGGGAGTCATATTTCATCTGTTGGAAACATTATTAGAGTTGAGAGGTGATGCTTTCTATCCCAGGTCTAGAATAACAGTGTGATAGTAAAGCTGCTTAGTATCTGTGTGCAGTAAGCAATTCAAAGATATATCCCTGCATGCAAAGAATACAATTAACTTGACTCCCCCTGCAATCAACATGGTTGCCTCTCTTAATTTCAAGCTCCTTCTTAAGTCTGGATCAGGCCGTATGCAGAGCTTGCATTTGCGCCCAGAGTTTTCCGATATTTGTTACTGCGCATGCGCAGTAATTTTGTTACGCTATCTACGTTTCTACGTTTCTTTTTGCAACGTAGATTGAGTATACGCGGTCTTTAAGACCGCTTATACGCAATCTACGCTGCAAAAAGAAACGTAAATGGCGTTACAAAATTACTGCGCATGCGCAGTAACAAATATCGGAAAACTCTGCATACGGCCCAGAATCATTAAACTTGGTTTGTAGGATAGATAGCGCCAGGTAAGTATTTGGATCTGGCGTCCGGAGTGACGGTAGAAGAATAATCATATCACTGAAACCGAAAGAGAAGGGCTGCCCCTTCCCTCATCCTCGCCCGCAGAAACTGCAGCCACTGACAGCCAACATAATGCTGCTGGGAGCTTCTCTTACAGCTTCAGAGGCAGGTGATGGATAGAGGTGGCCCCTCCAGAGCCAGTGCTGAAAAAAAGAAGACTCAGGAGATTTAGATTTTTAGAGGTGAGGATGGCACATGGATATATAGATACATATTTAGAATATGTATAATGGGGAGCTAGATATATAGATATAGACCCTACCTTATCATTTATGGAAGTGTGGATTGTACCCTTACTGTATTGGGACAGATCTGGATCCAGAGCTCGGTCCTGGTATACGGTGCTGGCACATGTGCGATTGGCAAAAGAGGGCTTTTCCACTCCAAGTAATCAGAAAACGTCCCCTTTCACTTATTTCAGGATCTGGTTATTAGTTGCTGTTTTTGCATGATTGTGTTCATTGTTGGGCTCTGTTCGCCACTATGAAAGATTTCCAATGTAAGTCAGCTAGTTGTATTTGCTATTTTTTGGCAACTTACCCATTTGTTACGCCAATAGCTTTCTGACATCCAGACCCAACGCAAGATCCTGCGCAGTACCCAACGAGAGACCCAGTCAGACAGGTTAGAGGACTTAGGCTATGGGGAGGGGTTGTAGTGTAAAAGTGGAGGTTAGGGTAAGGCAGCATAAAAGGGGAGTCTTAGGGTTAGACTGTGGGTAGGGGATGGACTGTAGAAGGTAGGTTTTAGGGTTAAGCTGTGACGATTGGAGGATTAGGGTAATGGAAGAGGATTAGAGTGAGGATTAGGATAAAGGTTGGGGAAATACTCACCCTTTGGCACTGGGTACACCCTCTGGGAATTTTCATTCACCTGTGTCCAGTGGGGAAGAAACAGTAGTTTTCGGTCCCGGGCCGTTTCTCTTCCTCTCTTCCTCTCTTCCTCTCTTCCTCTCTCCTCTCTCTCTCCTCTCTCTCTCTCTCTCCTTTATCGTTTAGTAAGGTCGATGCTAATGTAGCAATCACTCGCTGTAATTGTGCTCAAACAAGCCCTGGTGTTCCATGTGTGGAGGCAGCAGCATTTTAAATATTAGCTTTGTCTCCCCATTTGATATAATCTGTCATCATGTAGAAAGAGAGTATCTCAGACAAGTGTGCTGTCACTATTTATATTTACTCCTCTTAACCATTTTGGAACTGATCCAGAGTTTGAGAGTATGGACAAAACAAGTGCAAGTGTACACCTGAGCAAAACCATTTTGAAATCTCAGTGCTGCAAATGAATTTACATTTATTCTTTGCACGAAGGGTACATTATTTTCTTTTGCACATAATACTGCATAGTTTTATGATTCATCTCTAAATTAGAGTTGGGCCAAGAAACCTCACCTGTCGGCTATTGCACATTGTAAATCTACCCTGCCCCATCTCATTGCAGCCTGGCTTTACCAAGATGTATGCTTCCACCTGTTTTGCCATTGCTCGCAAACTGTGGATGAGATTCTGTTTATCTATTTTGTGTATAATCTTTCTTTTATTGAGACACTAATCTTGTCCACAAGGGGGAGAACATGTGCTTAACAGAGACTTCTCTGTAGGCAGCTCTTCTAGTGTTCTCTAAGAAATAAAGTAAATTACTGCAAATGTACAGGGCTGCGTATTATGCAGTTTTACTTGCCTTACAGAAACATCTGCTAGCCTCTTAAAACCCCCGAAGTGTGTTGTGTATAGGTGTAAACCACTTAATTAACAACTGGAAGTCTAAGATAACTGAATATGTTTCAATGCCTTTCATATTCTGATTTAGTTGTTTACTGAAGTAAATATATGCCTAGTTTTAGTTCTGTGCAGGTTACATGATCAGTGTATTGTTATTTAGCATGGTGGCTCAGTGAGTAGCACTTGTGTCTCACAGAGCTGAGATCTTTGTGTGTGTGAAGGCTAAAAGTACAGTCATCAGTGCTACCCGCAAAACCCAAGGTCTCAAAAATATACAAAGATATCATTGTGCAAGAACATAACAAATCATCAAGAAAATGTACATGAATACGAAGTTAATCAAATACCAATAAGTAAATTCTCTATTAAAAAATTATAAAAAAAAAAAAAAAAAGACTACAGAGGTATCTATTTAAAACAATGGAATGATACAGATATTCTAATGGATTGTAAGAGGTAAAACCTGACAAAGTAAGCAAATCTTAATATAATTTAACCCTCTATATTTCTTTGCTCTTTTGTTAAGCTCTGTTTTACTAGAATATAACCAAGTAATCATGTCTATTTGTCAGTCCTCAATCTTTTACACAAGATAAATTGTGGTAATTATGTGATCGATGGAGGCCTGCCATCTGTGGCCTGGATTCAGTTTTGCGCTTCCGTCTTTTTATTTCAGATGGAAGCGCAGCAGAAAGGAGCACTGCACATGCTCACATCGGGAGTGTACACATCCATCTGTGTCCGTATGCAACAGCACTGCGCCTGTGGAACTGGGAATTCCACGATATTTAAATGAGAAAAGGAGTGTTTTTCTCATTTGAATTTTGCGTACAGTGCTGTCCGGTGGCTGCTCAACAGCCTTAAGCTTACACTGTCCCAGGGCATAGTGTAAGTGTAAGGAGCAGCTCACCAAAGCTGTAGAAGTTAATTAGTTTTAAAAAAAAAAAACAGTACAAAGTGCTAGAAAATAAATAACTAAAAAAAAATAACATTGCACATAAACACCTTTCCTCCCCTTCTGCCACTATAACAAAAATAAATAATATCGGGCCAACAGGGCATGCTGATGCTTGTAGTTGTAGGAGGCCAGGGCATGCTGGCAATTAGAGAACCACAAGCGCCAGCCTGCCATGGCCTGCTGCGCCATGTCTATGCCCCTAAAAGTAAAAAGGACATCCTGGCGCTAATGACAGTTTACTGTCATTGGGGCATATTTATATCTTTGGTCAGCGTGGGAATGGCATGGCATGCCCGTGCTTGTGGTTCTCCAAGTGCCAACATGCCTTGGCATCCATGGGTGGTGATGAAAAAAAAAAAAAAGACTGTTACCTGCTGTCAGAGCTATTACCACTCCGACTGCTTTTTTTTTTTAAATTTATTTTATTTTAAAGGCCCATTTTGTTACTGCCAAATCAGATCTGAATAGTAGCCCTTTCCTTCCTTGATTTGTGTGCATGAATATTTAGTGATTGGTCACTATAAAGATCACTGGAGTGTAACAGCAATTTATTTCTTTTTTTTGACGTGGGTATAATATATTTTGTATGTGTTGTATAATTTTTGGTACACTCTTACAAGTTTTTTGTTTTTTTAGGTGGTAGTGTAGACCTGAGTAATAGCATGTTGAACTGCAAGGGAAGGCAGAGTTAAATGATGAATTTATAGATTAAACATAAAGCCATGCAGTATTTGAGTTCTATGCGCAAAAGTAAAGTATCTTCTCTACATGCAAAAGAATTCAAATTAATTAGCACTTCTCACGTTGCACAATGGTTTAGCCGAGCTGTACATTTGCACCTATTTTGCCCTTACTTTCAAAGTTGGGATCAAATCCTTAGTACCCTATTAATTCATTAATTAAGTTTTAGAGGCTGATCCAGAATTTGAGAGTAAGGGCAAACAAATACACATGTAGACCTGGGCAAAACCAAGTTTAACTGTCAGGGGGGGGGCAAGTTTTAAACTGTGAAACCAGAATTAGAACTAGAGAGGTAAAGTTTCCTAGCACAACTTTAATTTACAGATTAAACATTAAGCTATTTTGTTTGGGTTCAGTGTGCAAAAGCATAGTATTTTCCCTGCATGTGAAACAATTAGAATCCATTTGTACTGTTCACATTGCAACATGGCTTTGCTCCATTCTAAACTGTACCTGCTTTTCTCTTACTCTCAGACTATGGATCAGCCCCCTAGTGAAATACTTAGAAAAAAAAATTGTCAAACAATGAATTTATAAAAATTTCTTCTTGGATGATTAGGGATTATTTTGGAAATGGTGAAAAGTGGTTGCATTTATCCACCTTAATGGGTGATCCAATAATTTATATTGTGTGGATTAAGACTTGCAATTTATAGTTTTTTGTTGTTGTTTTGCTTCCTATACTCAACATATATTAGCTTTGTGAGGGTGTGTTTTATATTTCAATATAAATCTTTTCTAGCCATTACTAGATTATTAGATAACTTTTATTATTGTTGCATATATCAATACCCACAATAGACAGCCATTTTTTGGGTTAGGCCAGAATTCAGGTTAGTTTACTAGGAAATAAGGCCCGTATTCAGAGTACTGGACGTATAACATATACGTCCGGTGTTTAGCGATTTTTACTACTGCGCATGCGTAGTCATTTTGTAACATAATTTACGTATTTTTTTCTCACATAGATTGCGTAAATGCGGTCTGAAAGACAATTAGATTACGTAAAAAAAATTACTACGCATGCGCAGTATTAAAAATCGCTAAACACCGGACGTATATGTTATACGTCCGGTATTCTGAATACGGGCCTAAATCTTTAAATGGAGTGACTGGTTCCTAGTGATGTGAAATGAGGCTGTATCATCACGAATCTTAAATTAGAATTTTAAGCCACTTGGAATTACAAGTTACGGCAAGTAGAGTTAATATACGATTGCATTTGTGTTCTCAAATAAATTAAATTGTATATTTTAGTTTTAATTTGTGATTTTACTCTGAAGCTGATAGTTTTAAGAATAATAACAGTATTGGGTTGAATTTACGTAATGGTTCAGAACATATTTGGTACCTATTTACTGTGTATTCTAATCCTTAAATTGATTTAATTTAAATCTAGCCCCTGAAAATGTTTGCTGTATGTATACTGTTTGTGAACTTTTGTCTTTCTTCAGTAGCAAAGGATATTTTTTTTATTAGTGGATAATAGAAATAACTTTAATTACAATTAAATAATTACAATAACTGTTATGCATTTTTTTTCCATTTTAATGTATTTTGTGGTTTAATAACGCAAGTGTACACACTTTTTTGACAAAAGTAAATTATATAAAAACTGAAAAATGCTTGCATTTGTGCAGACAACATTCACTTCTTTCATTCTATTACTGGAGATAATGAGATAAATATATACATACGTAGGTGAAGGAGACAATAATACAAGATGCTATGGGCATGGAATATAACCTCTCTATTTTCTGTTTTCACCAGTGAGAGCAGCATGCAGCAAGCGTACTGGGAGCTGAAGAAGGAAATGTCTAATTTACATCTAGTGACTGAAGTACAAGCCGAGGTGCTAAGAAAGCTGAAAGGAACAGTGTCTGCGACCAAGAAAGGCAAGTCATATTGCCTGTCGTAATAGGACTAAACCTCTAAACCTCAGATCCCTGCAATGCCATTTACAGAGCAACTGGCTATCATATCTCATTAGAATCTCTCTGTTTGAGGCTGATGCTTCTGAGTATATTAGGGCTGCAGCCCAGCCGTTTTCTGGTTTGGCTTCTGCCTCATACTGGTCAACTTCACACATATAGGTGTTGCTGATGTGTTTTTCTGCCGCGCTGTATTCTCTTCCCCCTTGTGGCTTTTTTTTTCTCAGCCAGCTTAAGTGTACAGGCAGAGGTGTTAACAGTTTATTTGTATTTGACCTTTTACTATATCTGCCTCACAAAAACAATACATAGGTTTTGCTCTCTAAATACTTCTTATGTTCATTGTCTTCAGGATTTCTTTTGTCTCATAGTAAACCATGCAGGTAAATAGCAAGAGGGTAACCTGTTATGTACCAGCCATGCTGCAGGGATGGTCCTTTTTAGTAGCTCATCTTATTGCATACATTTTGACATTAGTTGCCTTTTTCTGTTCTTGTCTTTTTTTTTATGTGTATTTGATCAATGTGATTTTGTACAGATGGAGTCTCCCCTTCCAAACCCATCATCTTCATTTGAAACGTCAATTAAAGAGGGACATGTGTACGTGGCTTATCATTTTTATTGTAATTATTATAATTCCATCAGTGCACACTCTGGATGGCATCTGCTAAAGTTGTCATTGCGGCTCAGATGTAAAGGCATTTTCATGAATACTCTGCTGAGACATTCTCACTTATCATTCCATTCTTCGCATGTTAGTGGGACATTTTAGAAAAGACAGGTGTGGATCACAGCTGATCATGATTGGGTTACTAAGTGTGCTACAGGTGGAAGCTTTCATTATAACATAAAATGGAATAGAGTTCTCTTTGTTTAATATGTTGTATTTGTTACTGCTGTAGGGATTTCTCTTCTGATAATTTTGTTAAAACCTAAAGTATAAGGAGAATCTACAGGATCACTACTGTGACATGCAATAGCCGACTACATATCTCATTCATTGTATTGTGATGTACAATTGTATAAGCACACAGGCTGCCTGGTGCACACCTGTCTATAAATAAGTGTGCAGTTTGTAAATAGATCTAATTACCTCCTAGTCACACTTGAAAGCATTGAAAATTATTTTATAATATTAAATATTATGGAGTTAAAATAAGTCCTGCAACACTTCTCTCCAGCCCCAATCATTCCCATGATATGTACAGTCCATTAAGCATGACAATAAAAGTAGCTTTTTTAAGCGGATATTTTTAAAGGAATTCGTTTGTTTTCGTTTTGTTACAGACAAAAGATGGTTTTTATAGCAGCTCAAAAATTGACATGCAAATAAATGGAAAGCTTTAGAAATGTTATGTTTTCTTGACAGAGCAATTAACAAATCTACACACAATTGTGACTGCTCAAATAAATGTATAGGTTAATAAAAACCGGTGCAAAATAGGCAAGTGTAATCTACACAGAAACAATAGGGGGAAGTTTACTGGTAGCTAGCCTGCCATCCTTTCTGTGAAATAGGATGTAAATATATGTTAAGCCACCAGCCACTATCAAGGCTTGGTGGTCCTCACTCTAACCAGTGAGGGTGTCTATATTGGGTAGTATGTCATGTGTGTTTAAACTGAGAGCTAAACACTGGTTAATGGCAGTGGGCAGGATCCAGATACACGCTGCGCTCGTAAGTCCTCTGCAACGGCAGCGAAATGACACAAATGTAATCGTAATTTCTGTACGTGTCATTGTAGTTCAATCCCCTTGCACGTACGGCACCTCCCTATTCTGGACTGGGTGTGGGTCTCCGCATAGAAACTCCCAAATTCAAAAACCCTGATTGTGACCTGGCTGGGATTTCGATTGCATATGCCTCGAGGAGGCATTGCAATCGATCCACGGAGCACCTTACTTTCGGTGCTCCGAAAAGTATTTTTAAAAAAAAGTCCCCCGCTACTTCTCCTAATTCTTACCCTAACCCTAACCCTCCCTCCACGACAGCCTGACCCTTACCCCGCAGAAAAAGTTTACTCACCTGTCCTATAGCGGCAGTGGAGTGATCTGGTCTCCGAATGTGATTGGGTGAGTATGCCGTTAAAAAAAAAAAAGTAAAAAATCGTAACCATTCGAAATAGGAATCATACGCAAGTTTTTAACCAAGCCCTTCCAGTACGATTTAAATACTCCTTCCCACCCACCATATGTATGTGCTGTACACATGGAGGGTCGTCATGCCCTGCCATCGGAAATGTGTATAATGCATAATCCAGGATACTTTGTAGTGCGTTCCGATGCATAACTGCCATGTGCGTGTATGCACAGAACTCTTGGAGGGTTGTGGGTCAACGCTTTTTCGACCCAACCCTCGGCATACTCACCCATTAAAAAAAAAAAGTAGAAAATCGTAACCATTCGAAATAGGAGTCATACGCAAGTGTTTAACCAAGCCCTTCCAGTACGATTTACATACTCCTTCCCACCCACCATATGTAAGCGCTGTACACATGGAGGGTAGTCATACCCTGCCATCGGAAATATGTACAATGCATAATCCAGAATACTTTGTAGTGCGTTCCGATGCATAACTGCCATGTGCGTGTATGCACAGAACTCTCGGAGGGTTGTGGGTCAACGCTTTTTCGACCCAACCCCCTCCCCTCCTTTTTCGAACACAGAGCTGCTGAGAAATTTTCCTGCTGCAGACAGGTAAGCGACACTCTCAATTTCCTCAACCCTTATCCTAATTTTTACCCTAACCCTAATCCTCCCCTCCCTGCAGCCTGACCCTAAGTCTTCCCTTCTCTGATTCCACTCCTACACTCTCCTACCCACAAGCTGATCCTAACCCGAAACTTAGCCCTAAGTCTGCCCTTTTAAGCTCCATACCCTTCCCACAGCCTAACCCTAAGTCTCTCCTTTTCCCTTCCATCCCCTACCTGCAGCCTCACCATAAAACTACCCTACTAAACTACATCCCCTCCCCTGCACTAACCTGTCCGGTCGTCGGAAAGCGATGGATCCAGGGGGGCCGTATTCTAAAATACAAAGCTGACAATTAGCTTGGAGTATATATGCATTTGAATTGGTTCACTGTTTGTGGAATTCTGGATCCTGCCCAATGTGCTGGTTCCCTTTTTCCTTTTTATCTCTATGTGGACTTAAGACTCTGACAGTTATCTATGTGGTGTGGGTTAAATCCGAATGTTTGTTTTTCTTTCCAGAAAATTATCATCTCATTTCACATAATTTCATTTCATTATTGAGTCTTTAGAGGAGTTTGTGATCATTATTGAGTTAAATATGGGTGATATTGGCAGCCAAGATGTTATTAACAATAGGATAATTTTTTGTGCTTTTACATAGTCCTTAATGATGACTATAATAAAAAATGCATCTTTGTTGCAGCTTCGCATGGGCCAGTACAGTGTGAAGATGATTTGGAAAAAACCTGCAGTAAGTTGCGCATAACAGCTGCTGGTGTCACTTATGAAAAAGTACCCTCGGTCTTGCCTAAAGAACATAAGTTTTGTGATGATGCTTCTGCGTCACAGACTCATGGAGGCATAAATACACTTTATGGAAACACTGATTGTGCACAGTGGACAGTTGAGAGGCCCGTTCCACTAGGTGGAGGAGGCTGTGAGGATACAGATTCGTACCAGAAGTCCTCTTTTGAAGAAAATTCCTGGGTAATGCCAAGTCCACCAAAGCCCAGTGATACGCTGTTTTGGGAAACAAAGAATAATGATACAGCAAACATGGGACATTATTACAGACAAAATTATACCTTCAACAGTTAAGAAAATGTTATAATCTAGTTCTGAATTCTCTAAAGTTGTATCTCTACCTAAACTGTATGGATTTATTAGCATTTCTAGTTTTATTTCTCAGGAACACTTTACTTGATCATTTTATGTTCCAAGAGCTTAAGTTTCTTTTTTTTATACAGCTTATTAAATAAATTGGTTTGAATGTTTTTAGTTTTGCCAAGTTGTGTTAAGACTTGGCAATTTATTGCTCTAAATACATGGTACTGTATTGTGGATATGTGCAAAATGTTTGAAATGGGACCTTGTGATTTCTCTCAGAAGAAATGGCTTCAGTTGTTGGATCATTGTTTTGTATTAACATTTTCTTTTCTGGGTTTATCTTAAAATTTGTTCATGTAAGTGTGGAATATGCACAATTCTCATAAATACTCAACATAAAAGCTGAACACGTTATTTTTATATCACCTCCTGAAACATCTTTTCCCGGAAGTTGAATTTCCGCACAGGGTAAAGTTGGGGACACACTAGATGCGTTTATTTTCACCCATGCACTATATGGAATAATCATTATTTGAAGTCCTGAGTAGCCTAACAATGCACCTGTACACACTAGTGATTTAGTGTAAATTGTTTCCCATAGCCCTTTTCCCCAAAGTATCCTGTCAGTCCCTAAGCAGTATTCTAATTTTGTTTACATTTTCGGGTGTACCTAATGATCCTGTATTTCTGCTTCCCATTATTGTGAATGAAACGCCAAAACAGAAATTTATATGTGCACTCTCACAAAAGTGGCCCTACTGCAGGAAGAGGAAGTAGAGTCAAAGCTAAGAAGGTGAGAGCAGGGTACACAGATTATTTGATCAGTCATTGTTGATGAGGATGTTTTGAATGATTCTATAGCACTGGTGCCCTGTACAAACTAGTAAGATGTCACTGGAAACTGTTTATTGTGTAATCTATAAGAGAAATGAAAAAAAACATCTAGTATGTACCTAGCTGAATTCACGGTGCTGACTACTTTTTTTTTTTTATTATTTACTACATTTTTTTTAATAATAATTCTTTATTTTACTAGGAAAAAGAGGCATATGCAAACCTTTTTTTAAAAAGGAATTAATTTGTATATTATTTATTTCAACTTTACTTTGCTTTTATTGTTTCCCTGATCAAAGATATTGCACAAGCATGAATAGTAGAAAAACATTGCCCTAACCTGGTGTTCTCTGTTAAAATGTCAGAACCTCTTGCAAGTGGCATTAGCGTTTTGGTTCTTTGTTTTTCCATCGAACACTGTATTTGAAATTGACATGTTTACCCAGTTCTGCCAGCAACACATGGCACAATTTGGCCATATGTGGAATGATCATCTTTTACTGTCCAATCTCTTTCAGAATGCATTGTCTGCCCCTCGGAAATGTTTAATTCTGAAGACAAGCCCACACATATGCTCTAATGCAGTGTTCCCCAACCTCAGTCCTCAGGGACCACGAACAGTCCATATTTTCTAGGTTTCCTTTAAAAATCACAAGTGATATAATGAGCAGCACCTGTGGAACTTTTAAAATGTGACAGTTAGTAATACCCCGTTCAGATGACCAGCCCTGCAAATCCCCGGGGTTTTCAAACCCTGGGGATTTGCAGGGACACGCCGGGATGCCCGTTCACACTGACAGCGGTGACCCGGGATTTCCCTGGTCACCGCTGTGCAGTGGAGCCGCGAGACCCGGGTTTCTCCGCAAACCCCTTCTTTTTAGCCGGGTCTAAGACCCGGCTAGAGAGAGCCGGGGTTCGTGTTCAGATTGCCAGAAGAAGCCGGGGTTTTCATGAAACCCGGCTATTTCATGAAAACCCCGGCTTTTAGCTGTTAATCTGAACGGGGTATAATAGACACACCTGTGCTCCAGCAGTGAGACCTGGAAAACATGCACTGTTAATGGTCCCTGAGGACTGAGGTTGGGGAACACTGCTCTAATGCATAGATTCACTATTGCTCTAGCTAGATGCATTGGCAATAAACCTTTTCCATGCACATTTTCTCTTTCATAAACCTAAACATAAAACTAATTATTAGAATAATTATGGTGTAGGCACATTTACATCCACATTTGTATCTCTAATTTCCTTTTAAACATATCCAAGCAGGAATATCAAGCAGAATTTGTAACCATGATTACACTGTAATATCTGCTGTATTACAAGTTTTTCTTTCTTTTCTTTTCTTTTCGAGGAGTGAGAATCCAGTGTCTAATCTTATTACAGGTGTATTTATTTCATTTGTTTTAGTGATTTTTATTTTATGCTCACCAATATGGCACACCATCACAGCCACCAGCTGAATTATTGTTGCATTTTTCAGTTCATATTTGTTGACCAATGATGCTCCTCTGCAACAGTTTAACCATCCTAGTAATGAAAGTATGCTTCAGTTTTCTTAATCTGTTATCGTTTGCATCTACAAATGTCTGACTGAAGTAATTGTGAGCAAATATCTGCTGTATTACAAGTTTTTCTTTCTTTCTTTTCTTTTTGAGGAGTGAGAATCCAGTGTCTAATCTTATTACAGGTGTATTTATTTCATTTGTTTTAGTGATTTTTATTTTATGCTCACCAATATGGCACACCATCACAGCCACCAGCTGAATTATTGTTGCATTTTTCAGTTCAGTAGAATGCAAAATATACAGTATATAATTGTCCTCTTAAAGGCAATATAATATATAACTGATTCATTAGACTTGCTGCTCAGTATTATATCTATGATGCTACTTACAGGGCCTGTGCAGCTGTGCTAAAATATTAGTCAAGATACTTATGTTTTAGTGACGGCTATAATATATGTGAATGTAAATGCACCAAGGTTAGGCACATGAAAGTCTGGACACTTAAACCAATGTAATCACATTTGTTCAACTGAACATAGCATGTAAATTGTGTAAACACACCCTGACATAACATTGTCACATCCTGTGCTGCCCTCTGAACAAGCCTGCATTAATATACCTATTTTAATAGCATTTTGCTAGCGTGTTTAAGTCTTTTAGCCTTTTGGAAAGAATTTGAGATATTCCAATGCAATAACAATCTGAACGTTCCAAAAAGTAAGTAAAATATCGAATGGGTATGAAACTAATAGACTAAACAAACCTTTTGAATGTATTGTTTGATTTAGAGATGGCAGTTACCCCAGTAATGTGTGGGTGCAAAATGTTTAACCGGATGTAAGATGCTTGGCTCAGAATTGTGAGGAAAGAGCAGCACGTCCTAGTGCTAAAACATGTTACATTAAAACGGTCCAAGAATAAGTTTACATTTGGACCATTGCATTGTAATATTAGCACAGCTAAATTCTGAATTCAATTTTTTTCTTAGTTTTTTTTAAATGCAAAAAATAAAATAAAATAAAAAAATTTGCAAGGAATGACCATAAACTGTCTAAAGCAAAGCCAGTAAAATTTAAGGTCTTTTTATTTTTATTTTTTTAATCATCTGAAACCCCTTTTTGGGATACTTTTGTGAAAACAGCTACATGAGATCTTAAGGGTTGTTGGGGCATTTGCTATATGGAGAATTACAATTCAAGGCATTACATACAACTGATCTATCTTGAAGCTGGTAATCACTGTTTTTTTTGTTGTTTGATTTTCTGGTATAGGCAGTAAAGTAGCAATTTCCATTGTCTACTCACATTGAAATACAGATGTTTCCTTTAGTGTAAATGAATAATATTCATAAACCATATAGTACTGTTCTCTTGATATCATGTTGCTTTCCATTATCTTGCTCACATCTACTGTCTGTAAATAATGGGAACAGTATCAGATGCTGAACTTATTGTGACCAGTGAACACGGCAGACTCGAGGGATTGCAATCTCCAGCAAAGTAATAGAACACAACTCAATATGCATAAAACAAATCCTACTCACTAGGCTTTAGCTGATAGAATCAACTACCTGTGTAATAACAAAGAGGAAACTATTTCTCTTGTGACTGCAAACATTCTCCTTCGTCGCTAATGTAGCTTGTTTTTATTTATTTCATTTTTTTTTAATTAGTGACATGGTCACAATTTCGCAAAAATAATGAGAAAAAAAATTCTTGATTGCCTGTATGATTAATGCATTGTTTCGTATTCTAAAACTGCACATGTACAGAATAGTCTTATATTTGCTGTGGTTGTATGCAATTACTATCAGACTGTACAGGAATAATCAAGTTTACTATTTAAATAAAAGTTCTATAAATATCTATAAATCTATTTAACAATAAATTCTTAATAAAGTTCTGTGAATTCTGTGTGTTTTAAGTGTCATTTTAAATTTTTGGTTGATTGCCAATTCATTAGTCCTCTACTTATTAACAGGTATGTGTATATTTATATATCTCTAGCACCCTCCCATTACATGGAGCTTCGCAACTTTAACAATCATTATAACACAACTGGCTGGGTAAGAGGGCTCTGCTCGCAAACTTACAGTCTAGAAGACATTGTGGATTGATACATAAGGGCAAATGCTATACGCCACATGAGTGTGGATCACTGTTGCGAATGACCCTATTTTGATAGGGCCGTTTACTGGGATATTGATTTGCTTATGCCTCGAGGCATAGCAATCAATCCCTAGAGCACCGAACATGGTGCTCTGAAAGGTAAGTAAATATTCTATCCCTAATCCTAAATCTCTGAAAATGAATGGGTGTGTATCACCCATTCATAAATAATAAAATTGCTATAATTCGAAGTAAACACCGTCAAAAAGCAACTTTCGGCTGTCCCTACTTTGTAATTGACAGCCATCGCAACAGGGACTCGCAACTATGTCACACAATGGACAAATCTGGTTGTATTGTAAAAGTGCTTAGTGCTCTGTAAGATCCAGTCATACATTAGTGTTAATAGAAGAATTCTGGGTAACTTTAGTATGGAAAGAAAGCGTTTGAAGTGTGTGTTAATCATGTAACAGAAAGGAAAACTAGATAGTAAAATAGTTGTAAATAGGGTATTTGATAAGATTATTTGAAGACGGGAGTTTTAAGAAAGTGCTAGAAAAATTTGGAGAGTAGAGACTAAGAATTAAGGCTATTCCAGAAATTAAGTGCAGCATGGGAGAAGCCCCTAACTGGGAATTTGAGCATTTGTTTAGTGTAGAGGAGAGTTGTATGTTGTCCTGTAAAGGTCTGAGCAAGCAAACTGAAATATATCTTGAGATTAACGTGGATATGTGAGTGCAGTTTTATTGATGGCTTTGAAGGTTAGCAAAAGGATTTAGTATTTGATTCCGTAAAATATAGGTAGCGACTAAAACAGTGGACCAGTAGTGGACAGTAGTCTAGCTGCTGTAAGGTGGTAATTTTATATTGTTTTGTTTTAAATTCTTTATTTAGTTTCAAGTTCAATGTCATGAAGATGAAGACATTCAGCAAATTCAAAAGACAAATCTAAAGACACTTTCAACGATACATGCATCTATTGTTACCTAACACAATCGCTTTAGATGTTAAGACTTGGTGTAATACAGTTGGTAAATTCTAGATGTGACCATGAAAATGCCAGGAAGCCTTTCCATCTACATAGTTGTCTACACCAACAATATAACTCTTTAAATTATAAGAAAGGGTTATTGGGAGAAGGAGTCAGCGATAGACAAGGGGTAGAGAGGAGAGGATTTAGGGGGGAGAGGGGGTTGCGAGTTTGTGAGGGCTACCTATACTCTAATGGCGT
The DNA here is from genome assembly GCA_011038615.1 of Limnodynastes dumerilii. NCBI lineage: Eukaryota > Metazoa > Chordata > Amphibia > Anura > Limnodynastidae > Limnodynastes > Limnodynastes dumerilii. The sequence goes on from WWET01002554.1 coordinate 107,211, forward strand.
TGTCCGAGTGAGTTTATTACTGGAGCATTTCTTAGTATCAACGTAATTATGTATTTGTTTGTCATCGGCTTGGTTTACACATATGCACACAACCTTAAGCTAAGTGGCTTCGGCCATTCTTGTTTGAAAGTCAGATGTGTGTTTGAACTCTAACCATGGGAACCATGTTGTGACATATTCTTGATTCCTATTTTCAGAAGCAAGAATAAGCTCATCCATTTCACAGTAGCTATCAATTCTCGCGAACCAGTCCTTCAGCAATGGGGGGTTGGTTGACCTCCAGCGCACCGGGATAACCGCTTTTGCGGCGTTATTCAAATGTTTTAAAAGCGATTTTTTTTTTTATAGTGCTTCATGGACATAGTGGTGTATGATAAGAGCCAGAATTCTGGGCCAGTAGGTACAGGTAATTTTATATTGTGAGTGCAATAAGAGCATTGCATTATTCAATCTGTGAGATGCCTAATGTGTGAATATTTGCCTTTACCATAAATGTTACTTTAGACATATCTAACAGGATTTAGAAACATATTGTATGTTAGGACCAAAGGACAGTTCAAAGTCATGGGTATCTCCTAGGGTGTGGTGTTTGTGAGTAGGGATCATTACAGTGTTAACCGAAATAGAGGCCAGTTGTGTAACTTTTATTGGCAGGTGGCAATTTTATTAGTTGTTTTTGAAAGATTAAGTTTGAGGTGGTGGGAGGACATTCTGTTACACAGACCTAGCTGCTGAGTTATCAGGAATTATTGACAGATTTGTGTTTCATCTGCATTAAAAGGAGACAAAAAAAAATAGCTGTCCAAGGAAAGTGGTACAGAGCAATGGACCTAACAGTGAGCCTTATGGAACTACAACAGATAGAGGAAGAGCAGGGGAAGTCGATCCAGAAAAGTAAACACTCTGAAAGAGCGATTAGATAAGTAGAACTTGAACCGGAAAAGAGCCATGTCCTGAATACCTAGGGTTGTATGAGTAGAGCAGCAAGAAGATCCCAAAGAATTAGAGGTCAATAGTAACCTTTAGATTTAGCAGTGATTAAATCATAGACCACATTGGTCAGTGCAGTTTTGAGAGTGTTGGGAATAAAAGATTCATAAAGAGGATCCAGAAGATTCAGTAAAGCACATGAGTAAGGTGAATGTAAACAAGTCTCCCGAGCAGTTTTGATGGGCATGCAAATGTGGTTTCAGAGATTAGGTTTTTTTTTTTTTTTTTGCAGATAGAGAGTACCGTAATTATTGTGTGCTTGAATAAGAACGGCAAGATAGAGAGATTGAAGATTGTAGTTATAGTTGGAATAAGCACGGAAGACAGACATTGACTGACCTGTGAGAGTTCAGGATCAAGAAGACCGGTAGCAGAGTAGGAAGAGAAGAAAAGAGCAGATTCTTCCTTTGCGTTTGTTGGAGGACATGGGACCTGATCCAGACTTCTGCAGGTGTTCTACACACATGGAGGTCTGAAAGTCCACACGTGAGAAATTAGCGCACTCCTATGTCACTCCCCTCTCACGGATGAAATTCTGGACACTAATGTGTCCATAGCCCTACCTTACGTTCACGTTAAGTTAAACATGCAGACAAGATTATCCTATGTAAGGGCTAAACCCAGCTCTTACTGTATGATTTATCTGGCTGTAGTCTATAGTGTCAGAGAATGGAGGAAAGGGGTTGAGCAGTATGTTAGTTGGTGAGGATGACAATATTTTATGGTTATACAAAGAATCTCTGTGTAGAATGGCATACGCCCAGATTTAAGGAGAATTAAACTGTAAATGTTATTCACCTATAACGTGTTTACTTTTATCCTTATAACACTTACCCCCAAATTGATCGTTTATAAGCAGTAACCTCTAGCAGTAATTGCATTGAGGTTATTATAAAATTATTTCCTGTGGACCCATTTCTCATCCCAAGAATGTACAACTAAGCCCTAATCTAACCAAATGTAATTGCAACAGATCTACACTTAAGCTGGCCATAGCCAAGGTGATCGGGCATATAAACGTTGTAGTTAGTGGGCTAGATCAATTTGTCAAATGCCAGAAACGCTCTGGTACAACTATTTTGACGTTTGATTTGAAGCAGGAGCAAGCTCCCGATTTAATTTTATTGTGCTGCACTTGATGCTCTGTGCGCAGCAGCAGGGTACCGAATGGAGGACATTTATTTAGTGGTTGAAAGCAGGCACCACAGATGCATTGTCACTACTATTGTTACAGTTACTGCTTTATTGTAGAGGTCAGACAATGTGTATGTACCTGTACTGTAGAACAACACAACCCAAGTTACACATCAGCCCTTTGGTCGCAAAGATCCCCACACTAAGATTACATGTGCCTGAAGACTCCAACTGAGACTCATTCCTATGACTGAGATACCGTTTGAGCATAGGTGGGTTTACATAAAATCATACCTGTCACACAAAGGGCACAATCCCAAAGTACACAGTATTTTCAGTCTTCTTTGAAAATTATGTTTTTCTGTCCCTAAAGTACACATTTTACAAGGTAGACATGTTAACTGAATACCTAAGAAAGCAAAATACTCTCTTATATTAAGGTAAAATAATTTACATTTATAAAATATAGTTGATTTCATTTTAATAGCTTTTATTGTGCTTATTCTACAGGCACTTGTATGAGATTTTCTCTACACCCTTGCTTAGAAGCAACAGCTTCCCTTGCAGCAGGTAAAAATACTTTATGCAAGGTCTGCAAATCATTGGATTCAGTGTAACGTAAATAACAGGATTGCTTTGAAGAAATGCATTGAATGAAAAGTATTTAATAACCTACTTTGCTTTTTTAAAATTTATTTTTACTTTGTCTAGTACTAGATCCAGCTGTCACACTGTGGCTTATCCATAGTGAGGAGTAACTTCTCAAAAAGGTGCAAATTTGAAAGAAGCCAAACCATGTTCCAATCTGAGGGGTACGAATTCATTTAGGTTTTTACATGCAGGTTAGAGAGGGTTGCCGACTCTCTCAGAATTTGTGCTGTTCTCCCGGAATCCCCAGAGAGCATTAAGTGACATTAAGCCCTGCCTCCATACCAGAATCTCTTTCTTCCCCCCCAAGGTCTCCAGGAGGGGATAAATAGAATGAAGGCAACCCTGATGTTAAATACTTGCTAATTCCACACAAATACTTTATTTTTAAACTCTGTTTAAAATGAATACTAGAAATCACCACCTCCCAACTCATTCCCTTTGCACATTTAGCTTCTCACTGCTGTTCAACATGATTTTTGCCAATGTACATATTTATTCCCTTTTCTCTGTTACTTCCAACTCTGGATCAGCTTGTGTCCTAAAATACGTATGTGGATGGCAGCCTTTCTGCAATGGAATGATGGAGAAACAGTGCTACAGTGGAATGTCATAGTAATAAAACCTACCAGTTGGTGGCATTATGACTACTGAGCTATGTCACTGAATGAAAGCAGGTTTGTTTCATTTCAATCAAAGACTAATAACAGCTGTGTTAAGCATCAAACATAACATCTATTTATAACTTGTCGTTAAAGCTTGTATTCATGGTAAAAAAAAAAAAAAGATTGTTATCCACAGAAAATTTTAATTTTATTATTCAAAAATTATGTAAGAAAATAATACATAGAAATCAATACGCAAGAACTGATAATTTATTGAGGCTGACTGATACTACATGCTGGTCGGTAATTTCTGTTGTCGCTTTTTGGCAGGAATTCCTGTTTGTTGAAATTCATCTCTTTCTTTTAAATATTCTTGTTTACATTCTTCAAAGAACGCTGGATCATTATAGCTATGAAAAATAAAAATACATTTTATATATGAGGTTTATTATGAAATCAGGAAGGGGCCAATCAATAAACACACAGTATAGCGTGAGGCGGTGATTTGCAAATATTTTTGGAAATTGATTCTGTTCAAGCAGATTTTATGCACACTTTCCCATATTTTAAATACCATCATATTTATCACAGTTATGATAGTACTAGCCAAATGCCTGAACAAATGGTGAGACATTAGCACCGCACACTCAGGGAGCGAAGGAAGCAAACACCTTGAGCCGGCAGCAGACTGAATGAGAGAGACTCCTCATACAGGAATGAGCCTCCTCCAGTCAGTCAGGCTGCCACGGCATTTTTTTTTTTTTATAGAAATATTGAACATTAAATACTGAATATTTGTTATAGAAGATGAGAAATATGAACAAGACATAATGTGATAAAAGAATATACAGTAATGCTTAGCACAATATGGGTTTTCGTTAAGGTAAGGTAAAAGTCATCTATGTAATAACACTGGGTATCAAAAATAAAATAAACGGTTCTGAAAAGTAAAGTGAACAGATCAGGCAGTGCACTGTTATTCTCAATATAAGCATGAATTAGTCAGTCTCTGCTTATTACTATGATTAAAACATACATTTAGCAAGCAAACAACTTTTTAACAGTATGTTCATTTATGGTTCATTTATCTCTATGGGTACACACAGTGCAATTAAGATCAAAAGAAACTAGCTTCTAATAAGAAACTTACATTCTTATATGTATCCCATAATTATCAATTGAAATTCATTGCCACAGACACCCATGCTGTACTAATATCCCAATTGTATTGTAATATAGATACACTGATTGTGGCAATTCCAAACGTATAGATTATTACTTAAAATAGTTGTTTATAATGTTATCTACGTAAGGGAAAGACTGTGCCACTACTGGACAAAAGTTAGCATTACTATCCAAGAGAGAGAATATTACAGAATGTGTGTGATTTCAATACTATCTGACCACTCAGCAGTGTACTCCATTAAGACCCACTGTGTCTCTCTCTTTTGGATGGTTTTATCAGTGCTGTACAATATGTCTGCTGAATTAAGTTTCAAAGGAAATTATAATCTTATAAAACCACGATCTTGCCATGCCATTTGATATGTATAACCCTTTGCAATTGAACATGCTATATATTGCTGAGGAAGAAGGGTAGAAAAAGAGGATGAAAATGTCACTTACTGCTTTGTGAGGCATTCCTTCAATGCAGTGTTTTCATCTCTACACTTCACCACCATAAGAAAACCACTTTCTTGACAGCATTTAGTGAAATCTTTAACGACAATAAAATAAGACATTCTAAGAACATATAATAATTATATACTATAGGGTCAAAAATACAAGCTGACTTTGTATTAATATCCACAAATACGTACATGTTTCAGGTACTTATAACAATGTAAAATATTGAGACTAAGTGGTGATACTGCAATAGAGATATACATAAAGTAGTTTCCCTAATAACATTTGAAGACACCTAGTCAGCCTCTTTAGAGTGCCACAATCTCTATCTAGTGGGCCAGATCCAGACGTTTGCACGCATTCCGTACGCATTGAGGTCTGGAAATCCGTACTTAAGAGAGTAATGAACTCTGCGGATGAAGGACCCACTGCCGCCATCTCCACATTCTGCACCTTACCTCTGCATTCAGAAAGTTCCTGCAACATTCAAGATGGCGGCAGGGGTCCTTAGGAAGGACCCTGGCCACCAAATTGGATGTGGCAAGAACTTCTTCAGTTCGGGCAGGAGGAGAGGGCGGTGGGTCACTATACTGGGAGCTTCCTGTCGCCGCTAAAGGTAAGTAAAAGGGGACTCACAGGGTGGAGGAGGGATGTGTGTGTGTGGTTTTTTTTTTTAAGTTTTGTTTCTGCCCCTCAATGTTGGCCATGTGCAGTAGCGTCCCAACGTCTCCAGAATGCAGAGGTAAGGTGGAGATGGCGACAGGGGGTCCCTTCTCAGCTACCTAACAACAGGGATAGGATGTTGCGCCATTGCCATCTTGAGAATACTGGGAGCCGGAGACATGATGGGGATACTGGGGGGTTGGAGACATGATGGGGATACTGTTGGGGAGGGAGAAATGACGGTAGCAGTCCCCACAACGATGGCCTCCTTTCTATAATAGGGGGCCTTTTTAGAATTTTTTTTATGAATGGGTGAGTGTGCCGATTGGCATACTTGCCCATTCATTTTCGCATAGGACCCGACGCACCCGCTGACAGCTCCAGAGAGGTGAGTAACATCTCTGGGGACTTTTAGTGTTGGGGGGGTAGCTAGGCTCTTGGGAAGAGAGGGTTAGGGTCAGGTTACGGGGAGGTGGGGTCTTAGGGTTAGGCTATAGAGAAGGGAGGCTTATGGTCAGGCTGCAGGGATGGTTAGGGTCAGGCTGTAGGAAATGGAGGGTTAGGGGAATTAGAGGAAGGGTTGGGGTAGTATTTAGGCTTGCCTTTCGGAGCATCGTGTTTGGTGCTCCGGGTCGATTGCTATGCCTTATCGAGGCATAAGCAATCGATATCCCAGCTAGTTCGAAACTGGCTGGGAGAGAACGGTCCTATAGAAATAGGGCCGTTCTTAGCGGGGACCCACATCCGAGAAATGAATGAGCAATATTTTTTATGACGGGTTTTAGACTAGTTTAATAATAATTCATCTTGTTTGAGGACCATAAACTATCACATCATTAATATTGGTAATATTTAGGGTGTAAATAGCATCTGTAGATATTGCTGAAAATCACTAGGCTACACAAGTGCAACATTAGTCAACCAAAAATAAACATATATTTAACAAAAAGGTTAGTATTCTGTCTTAGATATGTCCCTAAATGGTATCCAGTTAGCAGGTATGTGCCGCTATGTGGATAAATACTTGTGCCCATGTGTGCAATGTCACTTTTGCTAGAGACATTAAGGGCTAGATTTACTGTGATAAAGGAAAAGTGGAGATGTTGCCCAAAGAACCAGTCATATTTTATCTGACATTCACGAGTATGCAATAGGAAATTGAGAGCTAGAATCTGATTGGTTATGGGTAACATCTCCACTCTTCCTTTTATACAGTTTAGTAAATCTAGCCCTAAGTGTTTTACTTATAAATACAAGAGGATTAGAAAGAGAGTGAAAGGAGTCAATGTTAAGACTTACCATAAGGTTGACCTATGGTTTCCTTCTCACTGGCTACCTCCAGTGAGGAAAATTGTGATAAGGACAGGGATTATAATGATCCTATTTATACCAGTTATTTATTTCATAAGAACAAAGGTTTTATTTATTTTTACATTACTATGTCATAAAAGAATTATGGTAAAAGAGGTAGAAAATGTTTCTATATTCTGGTTTTGATTATATAGCATTGTACCAGATCCAGATTTACTACAAGGAGGCACTTTCCTATTGCTAGGATTGAGAACGCCCCCCTTTATGTCAGTGGCGCATGTGCAAGACTGAACAGGATCCTCTGGAAACAGAATTCCGTCCTGGTATATCTTCAGAGGGCAGGACAGGGCAGGAAGCGCCTCTGCTCTGTGGGAGGGGGATGTATGTAAATAGTACAGTGACTGCTGGTTTCAACCCTTATGCACTATCCTGATTTCCATACCATCTCAATTTTACATGAGAGTTGCCTCCCCAGGCATCAGATCACTTGCTGCACCAGAGGTCTGGATTTGGTCTATTTTGTGTATGGACTATTACTGAATACAGTGTAGTATACATGGACTGCATAGTTACAGCACCCTGATGCAGCAGTCATCTCACCGCTGACTGTAAGCATTGCCTTTTTATAAAAGGAAATAATTAGAAAGGAAACATTCATTAAGCAGACAAAAAAATTATCATTTCATATTTATTAAGTCATATATGATTAATATAATGGATTATTCATTAGAATAATGAGCAGTAATTTGGTTTCAATGAGAAGTTTTATCATCTTGGAGCTTTTTGAACAAACCCTTCTTTTACTTGCTCAATACATCCAACAACATATAATACAGTGGAAGTAAGACAAGTATTAAATGTAATTACCACAAAAAGAACAATTCATTCTGCATGACAGCACATACTGAATTTATAGTTTCTGAAATTGGTTTACACATGACTAGGGCTTCTAATACAATGTTATAGCTTTGTGACCAACAAATTAATCCTTGTTGCAAGCATTTTCTCACTCACTGACCAAATCTGATCTTCCAGCCTCGCTATGGCTGGCCTGCAGCCACACTCTGTTTGTAAGGTCTTTGTCGCTTATTTAGCACAAGGATTTAATTAGAATATTTCCTTTCATATCACATAACACACAACGGTGCTTTTATTTGTTTCGATTGATGTGACTCATTTGTTGTTTAGTTTTCAGAAAGGAAAAATTAGATGAGAAAAGGTATATTCAACATTTTTTTTACTTTAACTTTTTTTTTCCGTTTACCCAATCAACTACAGCTGCTATACAGAATTACAATTTATTAACTTCAACATTATCTAATATATTTGCTATCTTTATGGGAAATAAGCATTATATAAGTTACTATCTAAATATTGTATAAAATATGGCACACAAAAAACACAGACAATGAGAGGGATATGTCCCCAGTAGCCTGCAATATGAAGGTGATACAGGGGACACAAAAAAAGAATAGACTGTCAAATGCTAAATACTGTTACAAGTTATGGTCAGCACACTTAGAATAGGTTTTATAACATAAGTATCTCTAGTTACTTTTGTGAAAGTAGTTAAACTCATATTGTGTAGTGTGCAGAAGTGAGAAAACAGTTAGTAACCATTCATAAAGATTACTGAGCTTCCTCTTGAGTTGTCTGACGAAACACTGTAAAAAGAATTGCCAGTGTGCTACAGCAGTACAATGGCAGTGGATGTTAAGGCAATAGGTGTGTACTATAGTTGTGTAGTTTGTGTGATTGGTGGAAGTGAGATCTTTGCCAACCTCACATAACATACATGATCTGCAGAGCAGATTGCAGTTGTAAAAGTAAACTTTTCTATCTATAAAGATCAAACAATCTGCAATTTAAGATGGTGTTAAAAATATTACAATAAACAATATTAATTAATTCCTGGCCAAAGAAGCCCTCAAAACATGGCAATGCATCAGTAGTCCCATTTGACATTAGATTTTTCTAGTAATAAGGTATAAAGTACACAAAAGTGCTGGCAACTAGATGCTAGTTTTCTTGTGTGTTGAAAAATGAGAGGTTATTTGCACACTAATAAAACTGGATTCAAAAAGCGCAACTATAATTTTTTATTATTTTATATATTATATTGGTCCTTTACCTATGAGATAAAACTTGAAAATAACTAGAAGCAAAGAACAAAAGTCTACTTATCATACAAATAAATGGAACCATTGTGTCTGCTTATATTTCATTAGGACAAATGGTTAAATCTGGTTCACTTCCATAATAAAAGAACCCTAGCGTAGACAAAGGAATATAGCATTAGTCTATACCAGGGGTTCTCAACCCATGGTACGCGTACCACCAATGGTACGCGTACCTCTGGCAGGTGGTACGCGGAGCCAGGGCCGGATTACTTCCGTTAAGAGGCCCAAGCCAGTAATATAACTATTACTGGCTTTGGGCCCCGTTCCCAGTAATGCACTGGGTGACGTCATGACGTCACGC
>WWET01002554.1:124129-135058 GCA_011038615.1 Limnodynastes dumerilii
GAAGGTTACGTCAGGAACATTGGTGCTCTACTGTTCCTGACGTCACCTTCAGTATATAAACACTGCCCCCTACTGGCCGTAATGTCATTAGAAGATGCCGGGAGGAAGAAGAAGCCTCTTCAGTTGCGTGTCAACAGGAGGTTTTTTGGAAATCTGGAAGAAAATACAAGAAGCCATCATTTAAAGAACATTAGAAGGCTCCCAAGATGCGGACATCTAATGGTGAGTGTAAAAAGATTTTTTTATTTTTTATACACACGATACACTTCACATACAACACTTACATTAGGAGAGATGACCACCTAAGGTAAGTGCACTCACGTAGGGTGCAATGTTATTTAGGTAAATATATTTTTTCACATGCAAACTTTATTATAGCACTGTAAGGGTTAATGTATGTGTAGGGATTTTTTTTTTACACTGTAAACGCAGCGCGGCATGACTGCAAGTGTAGCCATGCTGTGCTGACAGAATTACAACGATCTGCTTTGCTGATCCTTGTAGTTCCATGAGTAGAGCATGGATACAGCTTGCAGCACTTAGGATTTTTTTCTTACACACGCGATTTGCCGCGATTACTTAAAGGGCTAATCGCGGTGATTTTTTTTATGAAAATCACCGCGATTAAGCCCTAAAAACATCGCGGAACATCGCCTGTGTTTGAAAATAATCGCGGGTTAATGAATTTCAAAAAAAAATTTACAAAATCGCGCCGATATCATTTTAAAATGAATGATGCCCTAAGAGTGTAGATTTAACAGTTAATCTAGTACTTTATGCAACATCCACCACTTTGCTTTCTTTAAGATTTATGAGCTTCAAGAAAAGATTACTTGGATTTAGCCTGGTAATAAATCATTTAAAGAAAATGGGGAAATATGCTATGCAGCCTGGACCATGGGCCTTATCCAGACCTAGTTAAGTTCATCTTTTGCAAATAGTATTAGAATTGAGAGGTGATGTTTCCTATCCCAAGTCTAAATAACAGTGTGATAGTAAAGCTGGTCAGTATCTGTGTGCAGTAAGCAATTCAAAGATATATCCCTGCATGCAAAGAATACAATTAACTTGACACCCCCTGAAATCAACATGGTTTAGCCCAAGAGTAACTAAGTTCAAGCACTTAACTAGGTCTTGATCAGGCCCCATGTTCCTAAATGCACGTGTACTTCTGCAACAGCCAAAATACCTCAACAACTTGTTAGGACCATTAGAAGCGCCAAATACAGATTTGCTGATTATTGGACACAGAGGTTAGGAAAGGCACCAATGCTCAGAACTCACATAATTGAACAGGATTTGTTCAAGATGATCAATTACTGATAAAATCAATATATTTTATGCATGGTGCTTTCCAAAAATACCCCTTAGTAAAATATGATAAGTCTTCAAGCATTCTCTATAAGAGATCACATATAGTAAATCAACATAGAGCATGATGCACAAGACAGTGTCTGTTTATTACATGACAGTCCACTAGATACTTCCATAGTGGGAGATGGAACACTCATCAGGAATCCGCGTTACGTTCTGCACCATCGTGGCATTAGCTGAAATGTTTTGTGTTAACATGCAGTGTATTCAGCTATCACACTGGGATATATCACCAAAGCTCAGACTTGTTAAAAACATAACTTACAGGCACCAGCATAACTTTGTGCCCCGGCTGCAGCCTGAAAGTCTTTACAATTTTTCTACTTAGAAGCTGGCCCTACTGAGGTGTCATCTCACCATGTATATTATCACAACACTTAAGATATTGTGATCACACTCTTCAAATAAATGAAAGTGTTTGCCATGAACAGGGAGGGCTACTTTTATTTATTTATTTTCTGTATGCTCAACACCTTGCAGTGATATGATTTGCAGGCGTTAAAACAAAGAGCAGCTGAGGTGGAGGACTGTGCTAAGTGTATTACTGAATAGCTGCATACAAGCATTGTCATTGCAGACGCCAGTAGGGTAATAACGTGTTACAAAGATCTGTTTCTTGTTCCTGGAAAACTAAAGCATCTTAGAGAGTCAGGAGCAGTACTAGCCAATTGTAGCAAATGCTTTGATTAAAATGCAATTGTGCTCCAGAGTAACTCATTAACTGCTATGCTAGCTGTGGCTACTGATGCTGGCCTAGACATCGAGTGGTGCTTTCTACGGTTAAAAGCCTACAAGCATAAAATAAATGTATTTGTGGTCATAGTCTCAGTTTTACCCATCTTTTGAGAAACCTGCCCAGCTTCCACAGTGTGTGCGAGCACATGTTCATCGTTATACTTGCATTACATTTACCCCAGCGGTCAGGCAGGTGTCACAATTGCATATTTCTCAAGTGGTCATACGGATGTCTCTAATAATTCCTTCACAGTGCCCTTTGACAAGATTGGGTATGGCTGAGAACTCAATCATTTTCATTCACGTGTATGGACATGGGCAGTGCTAAATACACAGAAGAAATAGAGCAAATACACTATGTGGCCGCAGCTGACAATCAGACCCACAGATCTCTAACACTGGAGCTGCTTTAGCAAAAGAAAAGAGAAAATATGACAATTCACTTAGCAAGTGCAAATAAATTATGTTTTTTTCATGCATAAAGATCCTGGCTATAGCCCACAAATACTATCATATTTTGAAACTTTTATCCACACCTTCTACATTTGTCTGTCCCTGAAGCGCAACATGAACTGATCATGGTGCAAATATGCCCCAATTTGGCATAGGCTTCCAAGTCCAAAGCTTCCCTATACTGTAAGCGAGGCATGTTATAGAAGTAGCAGATTCAAAAAGAAACAGCTAGCTTGTCTTTAATTTTGTGCCAGATCAAGGTTGATTAGTTTTCTTTGCTGTTGCCTATGGTGTGCAAGCACTAGAGCCTCTTTAGTGTCTGCATGTAATGAGCCAGGAAGTTGAGAGGATGAGCATGAGAATAAGATTACACACTGTCGTGTATTGTTTAATGCTGGGTGCATGAGCTACTTGGTATTGTCAGTGAGCTGCACAAACCAGCCTGGCCAATATTGATCATGGTTCAGTTAACATCAATGAATATCTAAAACCTCAGACTCAATTAATTCTCACCTGATTAGAATCAGACTGAAATTCAAACTAAATCAACTCTTCAGTCAAGTAGAAATCAATATTTCAAATTTTACTTTTAAATCACAGTTATAAATAATAAACTCTCTGCCTCTTCAGTGTGTGTGTTTTTTAAATTAATTCAACTCTGCTGCTATGACATCCACAACAAAACTGATTGAAGTAATTATTGTAATTTGAGCAAGAGCGTATGGAAGAATGTGATTAATTTTAAATATTGGTAGATGGAATAAATTAATTACATTCATACTGAGGGTAGTATTTTTCATAAACAAATGCTCTGACAAAAATGATACATCAATATTACTTAATGTTCTGTCCAAAATAAGAGCCGCTATGCAGTTGTTTTATCACATGTAGAATAAGTTCAATGCAGTAAATTGCCTGCATGGCCAGGAGATTCCCATATTAAAGGGTGACTTCCCACCCTACCCAGACAGCCAAGTGTACGCTCTGCCTTGGGTTTTGCACTTTCCCCACCTTATGCTTCCTTTGGGTGTGGGTTCCCGTCGAGAACGGCCCTATTTTGATAGGGCCGTTCGCTCTCAGCCAGTTTCAAACTGGCTGTGAAAACGATTGCTTCTGCCTCGAAGAGGCATATCAATCAATCCCTGGAGCACCGAACACGGTGCTCCAAAAGATAAGTAATGCTTCTAACCCCAACCCTCTACCTAATCCTTACCCTAACGCTCCCCTTCTATTACCCTAACCCTCCCTTCTCCCTTCCCAGCCTGACCCCAACCAAACCTTCCCTGCGGCCTAACCCTAAGTCTCCCTTTCCCACAAGCCTGAGCCTAATTCCCCTTCCCTGAATCCCCCTTCCCTGCAGCCTAACCCTAAGTCTCCCTTCCCAGCAGCCTGACCCTAGCACCCCCCTTCCATGGCCCTAAGCCTTACTTCCCCACAGCCTAAAAGTCCCAATAGAGGTTACTCACCTCAGCGGTGGTCCGGTGGCGGCACTTCCAAAAATGAATGGGTGAGTATGTCGATTACATACTCACCCATTCATAAAAAAATATATTAAATGGCTGCCATTCGAAACAGAGACAACTGACTGTTTCTACTTCTCAATGACAACCATCAGCTTATAGCTTACCCCACAGGAGTGATTGCCATGACAACCCCGGGACAGCCTCACGTTGCTCCACCCGGTTCCGGTGCAGTGAGACGCCACAGAGGTTGCTGGAGGCAAATGAGGGAAAGTTCATTTGTGGGGGAAGCTATATAAACACTTTTTTATGTATGCTTCTGTATTCCCTGAGTTTGTATAAAACTGAAACGTTGGACACCGTAAGACTAGGTCTTTGTAAGTGATTATTTCAGCTACTAAGGCGACGAGTGGCATGCCTATTACTTCCTTTTTTTATGATATTTGTTGAGAATGGTCATGGTAAAGCATAGCGTACAGTACATTCAAGTACTGCATTGATTATTTATAATACAAATGTGGATAAATGAAAATTATATTTAAAGTTTGACAAGGAACAAGGGAGAAAAAGAGAAAAAAAAAAATAAGATAACCAAGTTATGGCATTCTTCCAGTTGGAAGATGTGTCGGATTTCACCAACTGTGGTATAGAAATCGTCTGCAGTGAAAAAATACAAACTGTAGGAAAACTGCACTTTTAGAGAGACTATGAGATCAGGGTTAAGCCTCATTGCTTAGGTCAACTGATGTAGCTGTAAATTGTGGTTTATATTATAATGGCTGGAAGTCTGCTTGTGGTTGTTCTCAAACCTTGAGAAAAAAGCATTTTCAATGTCAACGTTACTTACATTTCAGTCCAGCCAGAAAAGCCCATACAATGTCAGCACTGTGGGAGACTATCCAATGAAGTGTGCTAGTTGTGAAAGCCAAGCCAGTCAATGAATAGTGTGTGAAACAAACCATGCTGGTCAAAAGATTTATTGAATGACACCTATACATAACAAAAATGGGAATTAACTTATGTGAGTGATAGTCTACACAGTGAACAAAAAAGAAAAGGGGAAAAAGAGGGGAACAAAAAGTTGCCAATTTTAACAAAACCTTTTACTGAAACATATAAAATAAGTAATAAGACACATCTAAGGTATATTTGTGCAATGCCTGAACTCTATTTCTAATGCTAACCTATTTTTATAATTAGTTTCTTAGACATGTAACAATAATTGGTGGGGAACATTCATTCTAAGCTATCCCACCAGTACCCATTACTTTAGGCTTTCAGAATAAGCCCTACGCCCTCGGTTACATGTTCACAATGAACATACATTATTCCTGTAATGACATTTTGATGGAATAAGCATGTATGGATAAAGAAAATCTGCCAGCTTGCTGAAATTGATATTCATTAGGGTGGTTTTACCTGAAAGGGGAACATTTGGGCTTTCTGGTCTTAGCCCCAGCTGGTTATGGTAAAAGGTTAGGGCTTTACCACATTCTGTTCAATTCTGTATCCTAATTAGTCCTATGAATCTATAGCTGTGAGCACCAAGTGTCCACGCTCAAAAGAAACTAATTAATGCCAGCAAATTAGATCAACTCCAAAGATCCAACAGCCAAACTCTTAGTTAAATGCTCCTTGTTAATAGGAAATGTAGCTGTCAATAACTGCTGTTGGTGGCTTTAATGAGGTCTGTTTCTTTCATTGAAAGTGATTTTATGTCTCTTTGTCCTTGTAAAAGCTGCTCCTTCCCCATAAAAAACACCCTACATAGTAATGGTGGTGTTAGCTCTCTCGCTTAATTCATCTGATAAGCTGGGTTGAGATGACATTGAAAATAAAATGGAATAAAAGTTCACTCCCAAATAATATTTTACATGCTACAGTGAAAGGGTTGGACTGAACCTGCCTGCTCCTTGGAGAGAGATTCACATTTTATGCATTTCCCTTATTTTATGCTGCCGTATTCAAAGAAAATGGAGAGAAATAAGAACTCATGTTATCTATGTACTCTATGTTAAGCTGTGCATTATCCCCATACCTGAGGACTGATTCTTGTAACATGTAACTAATATTTCCTTTTTCTTTTAAACAATTGTTAAAACTACTTATAAAAAGATTTATTTCTTGTGGAATACACAAACATAGTCATAAAAGGAACAGTCGTTTTAAAATGTGGTATATCTTACATACCGAATCAAATTTGGCAGGTCTTTGGCTTTAATAGTGAATGCTTCAAAAGTGTTTAAAAAATAATGAAAATTAAAATATGGAGTAACAGGACAGCTATGACCTGTCATGCAGAAAGAAAGTAAATAAAAGAAAGAAAGTAAAGAAAATTAATGGCTACGTGCCTCTCTGCATAGTGAGGGTCATACTTATACGCTTCTCATGATTTAATAATAATAATAATTTATTATATATTTTTTTTAAGAAGATATTTTTATAGCACCAGAATAAATTGCCTAATGCAAAGACTGTGTGGGTAAGAGATGCAGCAATATATCTAGCTTCTGTAATGATCAGCAAAAATATTAGCACTTTGGTCATAATATGGCAACATCTTTATTCCACACAACTTCTCCCTTCTGTCTGGGCTGCTCCAATGCAAAGAAAGCTTATTCTTCTCCTCAACCTTACGTACCCCGGCTGCTCTTTGGGTGCACAGTGTCCAATGCTGTATTTGCATAGCAGGGTGGCATTTTCTACCTAATTATGTGACCTTCTATGCATTCATAAAATGTAAGCACAATACGCGGTTCACTGGTCAATGGGGCGACGTGTTCAATGCCTGAAAGCCAATGTTTGTTACCAAATTTCTCTTCAGATGGGGTCTAACATTTATGTTCAAAGGAATTGTATTTAAGACTATGTGGATTTTCTTTTTAGTATCAAAAAAATAATCACATGTCCAGTTTTATTAATCTTGTATTATAAATATCATGTTAAATGTTTATAAGCCCCATTAATAAAAGTTATACTTAATTTAAAAATAGTTTTTATGTTTAAATTTCACTCAGCAAACCTCCAGAAAAACCTTTGTAGATTATGTTTTTTATTTTTTATATGTAATGTAGCAGCAGGATACATGACAGTCAGAGGTATTTATATATAGTTATGATAACAAATGACATCCAAATAAAGATCTTCTTGGCAGTCCTTTAATGCTCAGGATCCTAATGGTTTTATGATTGCAACATCATAGGATTCCCCCTTACCAATGAGTGGAGAGGTAGAGTCGTGTTTTCTATTACTGTTATGTGTTAAAGGCTTTTAATAGTTTTCTTCAGTTTCATATTCTGGAACTTCCTTCATAATAGTTATATTTTACTGTTCTTTTCTAAATGTAATCAATACTACTAAGATTTCGGTAAAATTACTGTGGGCTGTAATCTAAATGGTAGGCATCTTAATCTAAATTAATCTTGTACTATAAGAAAAGCTGCTCCTAGGCATAGATCACATACACAAAAGGCAAATGCCTAAGATGGGATCAGGCTAAGGTGGAAATGCCGCTGTGGCTAGTCATAGGATTCAGATGTGGTCTGGGCCTAGACGAAGCTTGATCAGTGCTGCTACCTTAACACACTGCAAAACTTAGACCATAGTTCACTGTCAATGAAGAACGGCTTCAGTCTGTCAGTCATTGTTAGCCGTGGTGTCAGAAACAGGAAAAGGATCTTAGTGCTGCAGCCAGTGGTAGACCATTGTACACACTATGGACCACATCCACATTTTCGGTTTGGTAAAATCGGAAAACGCACACTTGGGCTGTAAGTTTTATAATCTATATTTATGGAACTCAGCAATGGCCTCCTAGACCTGGTATGATTCTGAATGTTTAAACCTTGCTCCACATATGCCCTGATGAAGGAGTCCTGCTGGACCCCGAAACGGCTGTCGGCTACACCCTGAGCCTGATTTATGGAACTCAAGTACATTCATTGTGATTTTTTGCTTGGACTTTATTGGCCATTTATGGACTTTGCTGAGTTCCATTGCCACATGTCCTTTTTGAGTCTATTGGAGATTTGACTATTCACGTTTACTTTTGACTTGTCCTGTATATTTTGCTGCTATGGATATTAAATTCCTTTTTGCATATTTTTTGCCTACTTTTGTATATATCCTGAGTGCTGTCTTTCTGCACAAATGTCCAAAAAACCATTACTCCATCGAATAAAGATAAATGCTCCAGGTGCTCTTCAAAGATAATGCAAACTTCCACAGATAGTATGAAGTCACTAAGGAGGCTTTTAGTAATGTTGAAATAATCGCCTATCCGGTGAACATTTATTAAGAAAATTCCAATGTTTCAACCACGAGTAACGTGGTTTTTCTCAGGGCATACAAATAACATAAAACCAAACACCACAACTACCACCAATATATATACTACTTGTAAATTAAAAGGACGCCCTATAATATCGGCGAGAGGCTCCATCCTGCAGCCCATTTCACAATACCTAGATTCATTACTCCGGCCTATTATCAAGATACAAAAAAACTTATCGTAAAGACACTACGCATTTGCTAAATATGTTGGGCGACATTCAAGACCTTCCACCCACATGTCTTTTGCGTACAATAGATGTGGAGAGCCTGTACACCAGCATACCTCATCAGGCAGGTGTACAGGCAACCCTCCAACTTATTGAACATAATGATCTATACTCGGTACCTGCTATAGCTCTCTTCAAAGAACTACTGCAGAAAATATTGCATTGTAACTACTTTTTATTTGACACCAAATACTATCTCTAACTGCGTGGCTGTGCGATGGGGTAGAATGTGGCCCCATCGTACGCCAACGCATACATGTTCATGATGGAGCACTTACTTTTTCTAGATGTTCCTGATTTTTCATCTAAGATATACCGTTTTTTTAGGTATATCGATGATATTCTGGTTTTATGGACAGGCACGGAATCTGAATTTACCAAGTGTCATCAATGCTCGAGACTGTCTGCTCAAATTCACATTTCAGTGTAGTTCTTCCTCCATTAATCTCTTGGACGTCTGCATCAGCAAATCCCATGGAACCCTCACGACTTCACTCTATATCAAACCGACAGATAAGAACATTGCGTTGCAATCTAAGAGCCATCACCCGCCTGCTCTTTTAAATGCCTTGCCTTTTTCTCAACTTACTCGTGTCAAGCGTATTAACAGTGACCCTGAGAATTGCAATATTCAGATGGAAGACATTTTGTCTAAATTCCGGGATCGAGGCTACAGTACAGCCTGTCTAAAGAAAGCTAAAGCAAAGATTGACGGGTTGGATAGAGTAGATCTACTAAAATCCAAGATTAGAGAACCTCTATCCAAAAAAGTTCCTTGGGTGTCACAGTATACCCATCTATCTTTTTTTGCTAAACATTCAGCCTAAAGTCTTTGGCCAATTGTCTCAACCGACAAATCGTTAAAAACCATCAATAAACACACCTTATTACCTAGCTATACTCGTGGACAGAACCTTAGGGATTTGCTATGCCATAATGATGTCTGGAGTGAGCCAATTGTCCCTCCTTGTCATTTCATGTCCCATAAGAATGGATGCTACAAATGCACCGGTTGCGTGTCATGCACACAGCTTCTGACAGGTGACACCTTTTGTCACCCTACATCATTAAGATCTTATCAGATACGGCAAGTGATTTCTTGCCATACGAAATGTGTAATTTATATTATCATTTGCCCTCGCAAATTGTTGTACGTAGGCAAGACGATTCGTAAAATTAAAGAACGATTAGCGTTACACCGTTCTGCGATCAGAGCGGCGCTTAATGGGAAGGATTCCGAACAGCCTGTGGCACGACACTGGGCCACACTTAAACATACCATCAGTGACTTTAAATGGACTGCGATTAAACATGTTCCCCCTCTAATCAGGGGAGGAGACAGGGAGACCTTATTGTTGAAAAAGTAATGTACTTGGATCTATAAGTTAAACACGGTAGCACCCGCTGGCCTTAATGAACAGTTAAAAGAAATCTATAAAACTTATAGAAACCACGTGGCTGGCGCACACTGTTAAAATCTAAAATCAATAAAACCCAAATAAATAAAGAAAAACGACAAATAAATAAATAAATAGAATGTGCTTTTCAAAACAACTAAACAAATCAAGGACCTAAGATTAAACTAGAGGTCTTCCAAATTTAGACACTCTAAACCAAGCAAAGAGATAAGGAGGTAAAATACACTTGAACAAGGGTAGTGAAGGTACATGAAACTTAGTACCAATAATAAGAGACCGAAGAATAAGCTACAATGGCTAATTAGATGATAACTTGATTAGTGTGCACTAAAGACTAAAATCGTGTGAATATAACACAAAAAGATAATTAGATCCTCAGAAAATCAAAAATGAAAATGGTGTCAATAAAGTTAGCTTAATAGAAAAAGTGACAAATCCTACATATAAATAATCCTGATAAATACTGTCAAACGAGATATCCGGTTAATATATACAAAGTGCAAGTGTAAACAGGGGTAATATAAACATTAAGCGCTATTACAATGGGATAGTGCAGATAAAAACAATGTAACAAATGGTAAAAAATCAAATGAATAAAATCTATAGTAAGATAAAGAATAGAAAGTCTGGACTCAAATGTCCTCTCACAGTCTGCAGCAGAGATGAAGGTGAAGCTGTCTCTTAAATGAATAGGATCTCCGATGTTCTTTTAGAACAAAACTGCAGAGAGGATGAAAGGGAAGCTAGGATCTCCGATGTTCTTTAGAACCCTAGGATTACTTCTTATATGTTTCTTGTCAGGAAAAACTCTCCGGATAGAAGATATGTTCTTGGAATGTCTTTTTCTTTTCCAATATTCTTTTCCTCTCCCTTCCTACGGACTCAGGACCTCTAGTACTGTGACGATTCTGAGGTAGGGGATCCTTCTCC
>WWET01002554.1:154105-167931 GCA_011038615.1 Limnodynastes dumerilii
CGTTTTCCAAGATGGCGGCGCCCAGCACTCCACGCGGACGCCGGAGAACGCCACAGACCCCGCCTCTGGAACAGCCTGACAGCCCGGAGGGAGAAGACTGAAGCAAGAAGCCTTCTAACCGGGTAAGTAGCGCGGCCTCTGCCGCGTGATGTGACAACAACAAGCTAAGGTAGGGCATATCTGTAATGATGAATGTATGAGGCATTGATGCACGAAATGGCAACGTTACTTTTGTATTTTATATGACTATAGTAGCAAATACTAAATATATAAAGATTGAAAACATTAATAACAATTAATTTAACAAATATTATTGCCTTTTTTTCCTTTTATGTTAAATCCCCAAACAAAGGTTACCAATTATGGCATTCTTAGGCTCTATGTTTGTGTTATTATCTTTTAAATGGCGTCTATATACTTATCCACATCATTATACAAGACGTAACTAATTGCCTGTGAGAAAGGTGATATATGATTGCATTTCATGTTGCAGTTTCTTCTCTAATTGTGATTCTTATAGAATAAGTTTCAGTAACATAATGCTGGAGAGTAAAGGAGATCATCAATCCCAAACAGATAATGAAGGCCTGTATACAAGACAGCTGCACAGGGGTACCACAAATTCCATGTGCTGAGATCTACCTGCACCTGCTTTGAGTCTAATGCCAGTCAGACCAGTGAGAGAGGCTGTGACAGCACTGTGACTCCAGGCAATGTCCTATCAATTCACAATATACAAATTAGCTGTGAAAACTGGGCTGCTATAAGTCAACTTGGGTAAAGCCTAATATTTTATTGGATAATTAGTATACCTAAATGTGTTTTTCCACAGGGACTAGACATTGCTGGGTTAGACAGTATCAAGTCACACCACATTATGAGAGGGGGCAGGGGCAACTTTCTGAGTTACCCATATACTCTTATGTATCCCATTCAATATTTTATGTTATGCCATGTGATACAGACCGTGTCCTAATGACTGCCAAATAAAATACAAATTACATCGCAGTGCCTACTGTGCAATACAGACTGCATACTAGTAACAGCTATGTAGGGTTGAATAGCTTCTTTATTATCATTATTATTATTATTATTATTATGCTGTCACTACAGGCATGTGCACTGTGACTCAAAAAAGCCTATTACAAGGGAATCCTACTTGTATTATTCAACATTCTTGTTGCTTGTAGTTTTTGTTTGAGTGAGTTGAACAAATGCAGTAAATTCACACAATGGAGAAAGAGGGAGGTTGATCAGAGAGGTACTAAAGCTTCCCAGCATCAGCTAACACTCCATAAACTCCTCCCTTGACAACCTAGGACAAGAGAAAATAATGCTTCAAAACAGACAGGGAACTGAAATAGTTTTTATTTAAAATGTTTAAGGGCAATGGTATGCACAGTGCTAATGTTTTTGTGTTTCTTTTTCTGAAAAGTGCCAATCCTTAACATTAACTTGTTCTTATTTTGAATTTCATCAATTTCCCTTAACTGCATCATAGGGTCCTCCAACATGCTCTTGTCAGCCCATGGTCAGTGCCATGGATAGTTCCTCCAGGGGGAAAGGGGATTTGACAAAGATCCTTTTTGGCCCCCTTCCTGGGCACAACCAGCCATAATGCTAATAGACCTAAAGCATACTTATCAGCGGTAGGTAGTGGGCTAATGTTTAATAAAAATATATGATTTATTTTGTCGTGGAACTAAAGGTACATGCATGGCTTGGGGACTCGATGGGATAGAACTTGGAGGGACATTTCAAGCCTGATTTATTTAGGGATCTCTTCATTATTCTTAAGTACGGCTATCAAAAAATAGATGAGCGCTAGTTTGTCAAAATGATTAAAACTAAAAACAAGCTGTACTATCAAGAGAATGAATCCTCATAAGCTACATACAACACAGTGCCAGCAGCACGCTGGGGGTGCATCAAACATAGATATAGATAGATAGATAGATAGATAGATAGATAGATAGATATATACATATATACATATAACACACTATAAAAAAAGGTGTTACAATTCAAAGAAATATAGCTCAATTTATTATAATAAATTCATAAAAATCCACAGCATATACCCAAATTCACTATTAGCATATAATAGCAATCAGCACGCTCAATATTAAGATCAATTGATATTCTATAATGTTCATATGTATAAATTCAACTATTGGTGCAGGGGACCACACATTAATCAGAGTGAAAATTAGGGAGTCTGACACTTGAGTTAGTTGTTAATAAATCCACAAAAATTTACTAATTGCATAGCGTGGATATTGATGACAATGTAGGTGCAATAGAAGTTTAACCTTCCAAAGAGATGATATACAGCAGTGTTTCTCAACCTCGGTCCACAGGACCCCATATCAGTCCATATTTTCTAGGTTTCCTTAAAGATTCAAAAGTGATATAATGAGTACCACCTGTGGAGCTTTTAAAATGTGTCAGTAATACCGCGTTCACATTGAAAAAGCCGGCAAAAACCCTTCTTTTTAGCCAGGTCTAAGACCCGGCTAGAGAGAACCAGGGTTAGCGTTCAGATTGCCAAAAAAAGCCGGGGTTTTCATGAAACCCGGCAATTTCATGAAAACCCCAGCTTTTAGGTGGTAATGTGAACGGGGTATTAGTAATGAACACACCTGTGCTTTAGCAGTGAGACCTGGAAAACATGCACTGTTTAGGAGGTCCTGAGGACTGAGGTTGAGAAACACTGATATACAGGTAGATGGATGTAGACCATAAATATAGATGATCAGATGCACTATAATTACCAGATGAATAACTGATAATAAGTCCGACTGGCTATAAATGGAAGTGCAAATTCTCTGTTTTCCTTCGTTAGTTCCCTCGGGGCTGTTGAGAAAATTCCAGCAGCCGACACTTAAGTTTTGGGACATTAAAAAGTCTTATTAGAAGAGGCTTCAGAGTGGTTAAGAACCCCACATAAGATAACTTAGATTTTATGAATAAGTGGGATATTCTAAGAGAATGTTCAAATAAACTGATGGAACTGATCATTAAGAAGAAAAATAAACTATTTACACAGTACAAACGAGATCGAAGAAAAAGAAATGAGGATGGCTAAATTAGCCAACAATGAAGATTTCAAGATTAATCTAACAGTTCTACACCAAAAGAATTGAAAGAGCTGAAAAAGAAATGAGAAAGATGAAAGCAGACAAATTTACAAGAGATAAACTGGACTACCTAGAAGCAAGATTGGAAGAAATATTCTACCAAAATATCTACCAGTAAAAAATGGATGAGACCATAGCAAGCACTCAAAGAAGACCAACGTCATATCAGGACATATATAAATGGGGAGAAACAATATCGCTGATGTGTACTTATCTATCAAACTTTAACACCAGGTACCGATGCTCTATATACCTCCTTCGGCCTTGTGTTAATCCCACACTCAGTCCTTCAATGGACAGAACAATGTCAAAACACTTCGCAATATGTGTTACAATCCACAGCGGGGTTTCGTAACACCAAATTCACCTTACTGAAATTTCCACACGCAATCCTCTTACACAGCATATGTATGAAAGTCCCACCAGTCTAATATTGGAATTGTTTGTTCTAAGAAGGTACAGTCACTATATGTGGATATTACCAAATCAGAACAAAATGATGAAGTTCCGTTCTAAGTTAGTGCAGTCACTGAAATTTATTCCACCTGATCAAAGGTAAGTGATATAGTACCATGTGTGCTTTTCCTGCTTATGTGGAGGTCGAACAATAAACGATTTCCTTCCTGAAAGTTCACTGTGTTTCTCTCTTCATTCGTCCCGTCCTCTGAACACGACTTTTCTTTCCTCAAGGATACTAGAAAAAAGAAGCTATCATAGCGTAATATGTTGACACTATGAAGTCCTCTCACACCTGGTTATGCTCACCATAATGATCTCTTGTTTGTATTCCTTTCACAGGGTCTTTATTAATCGTTCTTGCTGATATCTCAGTAACGTTTCTTACATCTAAAAAGAGTAAACTCTCATCGCATAGTTATTGTTCAGATGGTGAGGCAAATGCCCAATATGCTTACCGCACGGGTGTCTTGTTTAGAAGGCATATCAAGGGATCTTTATGTATCAATCTCCACTGTTTCAGTATTCTGGATCTCATACATCACATGGAAGACATAATGTGGTGTAACTTCACTGCACAATACCTATATTAATGTGATTAATATCCCACCTCAATTATATCCGCTATACGAATCTGAGCAAAAAATTATCAGGGTCTGACCCTTTCTTTCCAATTGTACAATGTCCAAGATAGCATGTCCTTTTGATTCCCCCAAATACCTTATCTTCTTGTGCTGACAAGGGAGTGAAGGACGGAGATGATAATCTTATAATCACATATGACCTTTTATTCCATAATAAAAAAATCCACAATTTTTAAAAAATATATAAATTCATAAAAACATACAAAAAATAAAACTTGAAGGAGCTGCAGAAAGTATGCTCTCCTACGTTGCAGGTGCAGTACACAGAGACCCTTCCCTCAAGATTCTATATTCCATTCAATGTCTATGTGAAAAAAACATCTAGGGCCCTAAACTGTTTCACACAATGGGGAAAGAGAGGGGAACCAGTATACTCTTCTGTTAGAATACTACCACTGCCTCTACCGACACGTTTCAAGCTTCTGGAGCTCTTTCTCAAGGTATACTGAGGCAAGTGGTAGTGATCTTCATTTATACGTGACTTCAGACCTCCCCTTTTACATCATCTCAATATCCGTTATTTGTGCATGGTAAATTCCTTAAATAATCTATTTTTCAAATAATATCATTGCCCCCATATACTACATCTTCCATATCAATAACTATTTTCTATTGTTCTTCTAAAACCCTTATTCCATCATGGGGCATAATTTATTTAGGGTCTCCAGGAAATCCCGCCCTCCACTCTTATACACCTTCAGCCTTTCCAATGTACAGATATTATATAAACATATATCTAAAAATCTAAACTATCTCACACTTCTAGTTCACCCGACACACTCCAGGTGCAGATCCCTCGATCTAAAAGATATGTATCATCTTGCTATTTCGAAACCCAGTTGCTTTCCTTTACCCGTCGTTTCCTTCTATCTCCGACTAGGTCCTAGAGTCACTTCTTTACCCTATCTCTACTACACTACGGACACTCATTTCTCTTTTCCATCGGGATGTCTATCCTCCCTTCCATAAGGCAAGTACAGTATGAACCTGCTTGAAGTTTAGGGCATATTCTTCCCTGCCGAGTGTAGCCTGAAATTTGCATAATCCTCCTTATCATCATCATCCAGAAACCTCTTAGGTATACCACTGCGTAAATTATTACCCAGAGCAATATAACAGAAAAAAATCTTTCGTTTCTTTTTTTCTCCCCATTTTCTCCTACACTATTTCATGATAAGATACTCATATGTAGTCCATGACAAGTATTCCTTTTAAAGTGCATACAAAACCTAAATCTCCAATGTGAACCGATAATATTAATATTAATGATGTCCATAAACATGCGTCGAAAGTGCTCTAATTCTTCTAGGGGACATGGGGGTAACAGTCCCACATCACCCAAATGTGACTGGCAACCGCCATATATATGTGTAAATAAATGAATAAATAATGAAATAATAAAATAAATAAAAAAATGTGGAATACTCATAAATTCCATCTTCATACTGAGACCGTGCAGACATATTTTAACTCTTCTGGGAAAAATGGGAAAAGTCCCATATCACCCATATATGACTAATGCTTATGTGATGATGAATAAATCATGTGAACCTTATGTGCTCCATTCTTCTAAGGGGAGGGTAGAAAATTATTCTCTCTCTCACGTGTCATCATAACTCATTAAAAATGAGTCTTGATGATAATGGGCCGGATCCAGAACTACATCCGTCTTCCATAGACGGACGTAATTCAATGAACAATAGCTACTGTGCATACATAGTAGCTATTGTACGTAATCTGCATATCGTTTCGATACATAGATTGCGTATATGCGGTCTTTTGGAAGACGGACGTAGTTCTGGATCTACCCCAATGTGTATAAAAATTCATAAATCGTGAGTATAAAAATATATAAAAATGTGTGAAAACAAATGACCTAATCAAAGTGCCAGTGCTATTAAGAATCTCTAGTACTCATCTAAAACTACCATCTGTGCTTTAATAGAGGCCAGCCTTCTACTATAAAGTTCTAGTGCTGGACAAATACTGTAGTTCCCTTACACCCCATATCTCTACTCTTATAGAAACCAATTCAATTTGAATAGGTTGTTCAACCCCTTTGGGTGCAGGGTTTCATTTTCGTAAATCAACTCCATCTCCTTCCTGGCCAACATTTCACTCAAATTGTTGTTCCTCCAATTTTCTTTCACTTTTTTTATTCCCATACAGATAGTTATATCCTCAATTCTCCCATTGTGTTTCTTCCTAAAGTGTTCTGTAAGGGGGTGTCTTCTTTTTTGATGTTTTGTATATGCTCCCCCCAGCGCTCTTTTAGTTTCTTTGATGTTCTCCCTATATATTGTAAGGGGCAATTGCATCCTAGTAAATACACACAATTTTGGGAGTCACAGGTCATAAACTCCTCTATGCTCCTAACTTTACCTGCGGAGGAGGTGGAGTAGTTGGAAAGTTTGGTCTCTTTAGACTTGATGGACCTACACGCTATACAGTTGGCACATCTATAAAAGCCCTTGCTTTTGATATTTGAGTGGATAACTGGCGGTGTAGTGACACTGCTTACTACATGATTTTTTATGTTCATTGCTCGTCTATATACGAAACGGGGTTTCTCTTTTACTATATCTTGGAGGTTGGTGTCATTCTGTAATAAGTGCCAGTGTTTTTTTTACCACCTTCTCTATCTGTCACGGTCTGCGGCTGCAAGCGCCGCACTTACCCTGTCAGATGTCTCTGGCAGCAGTCTTCTCCCTGCGGTGCTGCAGTTTTGGATTTCAGAGCCTGTCACTGTGCAGTGACAGTCTCCTATACTTACCTTGTCACAGGCCATCTAGTAGCAGCTTCCTCACTCTGCAGCCCTCCAGAAGTTCCTGTGGAAGTCCAGTTCCGTGGTCCAGTTCCATGGTCCAGTTCCGTGGTCCGTCTTGCGGTCCAGTCCAGTGGTCCAGTTCTGAGGTCCAGTCCAGTGGTCCAGTCTTGCGGTCCAGTCCAGTGGTCCAGTTCCGTGGTCCAGTCTTGCAGTCCAGTCCAGTGGTCCAGTCCTGGTGGTCCAGTCGTGCAGTCCAATCCTGCAATCTAGTCCTGGTGGTCCAGTCGTGCAGTCCAATCCTGCAATCTAGTCCTGGTGGTCAAGTCGTGCAGTCCAATCCTGCAATCTAGTCTCGCAGTCCAGTCCTGCAGTCCAGTCCGACGTTCCAGCCCTGAGGTTCAACCCTGAGGTCCGGTTCTTAGGCCCTGCCCGGAGTTCAAGTCCTGTGTCCCAGTTGATGCCCTCAGCTGTAACCAGTTCTGCCGCTCCGGCCCTGCTGACTTCTACTCTGCTGCCTGCCTCTGCTACTCTTATCACCATCAGGATCATCTCTCACCAATTCCCATTGGACACCATTCCGGACTACCAGTGTTATTGTTGGACTTTATTCATATCTCCTGACGAACTCTCTGGCACTTCCTCATTGTCATCTCATTCTGGACTCATGTACATTCTCACTCCTGTATGCTCCCATCTGTGTTTTGCTACTCAATTTCATTAAACCCATCATTTATTCACCTCACATCTGTTGCTTCTCTGGAAACCCGGGCAGATCCCACTAAGATTCATAGTTCGTGACACTATCATCTTATAATTCCTATTGAACTGGGTGATAAATGGGACCTCTTTCGTCTGACCTTTTTTTCTGTTTCTCTTTTCCTTTAATCAGCTCCCCTCTATCTTTCGCTCGGATTTTCATGAAAGTTTTTTTTCACCTTTTCCTCCTGATATCCCTTGCTGGTAAACTGTTCTAATAGGTTCTCTCCTTGTACTCGGAAATCCTCTTCCTTCGAGCAGTTCCTCCTAATTCGGGTGAACTGAGATATGGTTTCTAACCATCTTGACGAGTTGGTGTCTGTAGGTTTGGAGTATAATTTAGTCTCTAATTTATCCCCCACCCTTTGGATGGTTATGTCCAGGAAGTCCACCTCTCTCTCGCTGATATTGTAACTCAATTTTATGCCCCAATTGTTGGAGTTCAGATGATCACAAGACTCCCAATTACTCCCTATCCCCCTTCCACACAAAGAACACGTCATCTATATACCTCTGATATAGCTTTAAGTGTTGTTCTACATCTGGATAGCTGTATATGTATTTATCCTTCCATCCTGCCATATAGATGTTTTGTACTTTTTCCATGGGATTACCTTTTAATTTTGCGTAGGTATCTGATACAGATAATAACACGTTCTATCGTAATCTTCTTTGTTTAAAATCACTACACTCCCTCCTTTATCACTTGGTTTGATCACTATGTTTTTGTTGGATCTCAGATCTTTTAGTGCCTCCCATTCTTTCTTACTAAAATTATTAAGCTGTGCCTTATTTTTCTTGGTCTTAATTTTTCTCAGGTCTTTTTCCACCAATTTATTAAAAATGTTTATCCAATTCCCTTTTAAATGTTGGGGAAAGAAGTGTGATTTCTTCTTAAATATCTTAGTGTCCTCAACTTCCTTATTAATATGTGTGTGGGTATTTTCATTCTTTTGGTTAAAAATTTTAAGGTCAGTCTCCTAACGAATTTTTGAAGATCCACAAAGCAATCAAATTCCCTCATTCTTTGTGAAGGAGCAAACTTTAAGCCCCTGCTGAGGATATCCTGTTCCTCCTTTGTTAATCTGTGTGTTCTCAAATTGAATATTCTCACTTTGGCTCTCACATCCCTGGTGGGTCTGTTCTTTCTTACCCCATTCAATACCTTCTCCCCCCCTCCTTCTCTTTCTACTGTCAACCCCTCTAGGGGGCTTTACCCTAAAAAATAACGTGTCTGTTGATACCTGTAATCTTCCCATCCCCCTTCTATCCTCCCTCCTCCTACCTCTCCCGGGATCACTATAGACCAGTGGTTCCCAAACTGTGTGCCGCGGCTCACTTGGGTGCCATGGAATGTTTTTATTTTCTATTCTATTTTTGTCTTAGGGGTACCTTGAAAAATTATGGAAACCCTAAGGGTGCCTCGAACTGAGGAAGTTTGGGAACCACTGCTATAGACCCTCTCATCCAACCCATACTGATCTCCATATCCTCGGTCATATTCATACTCCCTGCGTACAGGGGGGTAGTGATGGCTGTAACTACGCCCTAACTTATTATTCCTATATCCTGTATCATATCTTGGGTATCCCTCTCTCTCTCCACAGATCTTGAATTTTGATACCGCTTATTTCCCCCATCATGTGATTTTCTTCTCTGATCTCTAAAATCTCTCCTAAACCCCCCTTCCTCGTATTGTCTTCTATATGGGTCACGTGGATCGCTATGGTTATTCCTTGCATGGTGGTGGGAGCTGTGTGTCTCTATAATCATACCTTTGGTCACCCCTATGATTATGCTTTGGATTCTCCCTAAACTGTACATTCCTCTCAATTCCAATTCTACCCTCTTTTTTTCTTATTTTCCTCAGTCTCACCCTCCATCTTCCCTTTATTCGTTTGGGTGTATTTTAATTTATTCGGTGGGTTCTCCCTATTTTTATACTGTTGTTGTCCCTTCTTATTTGATTCTTTAGGTTCTTTTGAAATATTATCCCTCTTTGCTGGGGTCACTGGGGAGATTTCCCCCGTCCCCTTCATCCATTTTATTTGTCACTTTCCTTACTACCGTAGGAGTTACATCTACGGACCTCTCCTCATATGTATCCTCCTCAGAATAAAGTGACTGAGGAAATGTTCGAAAATGTCACCCTCATCTGTCTGTAATAATTCGTCAATTAATGTCTCCAACATCAATTCTTTCAACTTTCTATTTTTGTTCTTACTGGGATATATATGTTGTGTTCCTGTCCTATAATCCACTTTATCTCTGTAAAATTTTTGTAACTTCTTATCTAACATATTTATCTCCCTTTTCTGGACCCTTATCTTGATCACCTCAGCTAGGTCCTTATATTCCTGTAACTCACAACAGGAATATTTGATGTTTTTATGAATTTATATATTTTTAAAAATAGTGGATTTTTTTTATTAAGGAATAAAAGGTCATATGTGATTATAAGATTATCATCTCCGTCCTTCACTCCCTTGTCAGCACAAGAAAATAAGGCATTTGGGGGAATCAAAAGGACGTGCTATCTTGGACATTGTACAATTGGAAAGAAAGGGTCAGACCCTGATAATTTTTTGCTCAGATTCATATGGCAGATATAATTGAGGTGGGATATTAATCACATTAATATAGGTGTATTGTGCGGTGAAGTTACACCACGTTATGTCTTCCATGTGATGTATGAGATCCAGAATACTGAAACAGTGAAGATTGATACATAAAGACCCCTTGATACGCCTTCTGAACAAGACACCCGCGCGGTAAGCATATTGACCATTTGCCCCACCATCTGAATAATAACTATGCAATGAAATGTTACTAAGATATCAGCAAGAACGATTAATAAAGACCCTGTGAAAGGAATACAAACAAGAGATCATTACGGTGAGCATAACCAGGTGTGAGAGGACTCATAGTGTCAACATATTACGCTACGATAGCTTCTTTTTTCTAGTATCCTTGAGGAAAGAAAAGTCGTGTTCAGAGGACGGGATGAATGAAGAGAGAAACACAGTGAACTTTCAGGAAGGAAATCGTTTATTGTTCGACCTCCACATAAGCAGGAAAAGCACACATGGTACTATATCACTTACCTTTGATCAGGTGGAATAAATTTCAGTGACTGCACTAACTTAGAACGGAACTTCATCATTTTGTTCTGATTTGGTAATATCCACATATAGTGACTGTACCTTCTTAGAACAAACAATTCCAATATTAGACTGGTGGGACTTTCATACATATGCTGTGTAAGAGGATTGCGTGTGGAAATTTCAGTAAGGTGAATTTGGTGTTACGAAACCCCGCTGTGGATTGTAACACATATTGCGAAGTGTTTTGACATTGTTCTGTCCATTGAAGGACTGAGTGTGGGATTAACACAAGGCCGAAGGAGGTATATAGAGCATCGGTACCTGGTGTTAAAGTTTGATAGATAAGTACACATCAGCGATATTGTTTCTCCCCATTTATATATGTCCTGATATGACGTTGGTCTTCTTTGAGTGCTTGCTATGGTCTCATCCATTTTTTACTGGTAGATATTTTGGTAGAATATTTCTTCCAATCTTGCTTCTAGGTAGTCCAGTTTATCTCTTGTAAATTTGTCTGCTTTCATCTTTCTCATTTCTTTTTCAGCTCTTTCAATTCTTTTGGTGTAGAACTGTTAGATTAATCTTGAAATCTTCATTGTTGGCTAATTTAGCCATCCTCATTTCTTTTTCTTCGATCTCGTTTGTACTGTGTAAATAGTTTATTTTTCTTCTTAATGATCAGTTCCATCAGTTTATTTGAACATTCTCTTAGAATATCCCACTTATTCATAAAATCTAAGTTATCTTATGTGGGGTTCTTAACCACTCTGAAGCCTCTTCTAATAAGACTTTTTAATGTCCCAAAACTTAAGTGTCGGCTGCTGGAATTTTCTCAACAGCCCCGAGGGAACTAACGAAGGAAAACAGAGAATTTGCACTTCCATTTATAGCCAGTCGGACTTATTATCAGTTATTCATCTGGTAATTATAGTGCATCTAGTGTGGGAGCCCCCTCCCACACTGTACACTTTACATGCTTTCCCCCACCCGCTTTAGCGAGCGGAAGGGAAGCACAGCCCATTTGCACGCAAATGGGCTCGGACGGAACAAAGTTCTGTCCGGTTGTTTAAACGCTAGGATTACTATAGTAACATCTAACATCTGGAGGGCGCTTGCGTGCGTAAATCACCTGACGATCTTAAATCTGGATCCGGTCCAGCGTGTGGAAATTTCAGTAAGGTGAATTTGGTGTTACGAAACCCCACTGTGGGTTGTAACACATATTGCGAAGTGTTTTGATATTGTTCTGTCCATTGAAGGACTGAGTGTGGGATTAACACAAGGCCGAAGGAGGTATATAGAGCATCGGTACCTGGTGTTAACGTTTGATAGATAAGTACACATCAGTGCTATTGTTTATTCCCATTTATATATACTTTCAGGTTTAAGTTATAAGGATTTATACTTATCATTAGGGGATGGAAGTGTTTTCCCCTGTAAGGGAGAGATCAGCTGCAGGTGTTGGGATTGCGGACACAGACTCCTATTTGTCATATCAGGACAAGAAGATTAAAAAGATATCCAAAATCACAAACCATGCTGCATACCCTGCACAAAGAGACTACATAGCACTATGAAACTTATTCATCACCTTGGAACAAGAAACTGAGAACAACTCAGATTTTTTTATCGCAAACCCTAGGACTGAAGGAAACAAAAACACTGATCAGAGAGAGAGCATACAGCCTCTTCAAAAAGGGGTCTTCCCGAAGATGAGGAAACCGAGAAAAGGACACAATGCCAAAAGAAAAGGACGGCACTATAATAAACCCTCAGGAACATGGTATTTACAATCTATCCACATATACGCAAAGATAAGCACGCTTATAGTACTAAAAGATAAAAATATAAAGGTTTCCCAGTACTGAACATGCATGTAACATTTGTTATAATACTGTTATAGGGCTGGATCCATGCTTAATAAACCCATTCAACTTAAATACACAAGTGCAGTAATTCTGCATTTAAACACAACTGTTCAATGCTGCGTTCCATGCAGGAAGCAGGCCCACTCACCATGCAAAGGAGATGCACATGGTAGTTGGGCATAGGTATTTAAATTGCACAGTAAGTGCTCGGCTAAGCCCTTATTCAGCATTTTGCATGCACAAAGATGCGTACAGAATACTTCAGGTAGGGTCCGCGGCAGGGAAATCCCTTCGGAGATATATATATATATATATATATATATATATATATATATATATTACTCAACTATAAATTCTATTTATAACTTAAGAAACAGTCAGTAACCAACAAAGTTAAAACACGGTTAAAAAGATAATATTTGTGGGTGATAGTCCACCTTCCAGTTTTGTGAGTTTTTTGTCTCTGTGGTAAAAAGCTGCGAATAGGTCAGGATGTGAAGAGTGATCAGATGTCAGCTGATTTGCAGAAGATATGGAAAAACAAGGAAGTAATAAAGGTGGAGTATGGCCTATATATAGCAGAGTCATAGAAGGAAGAAGTGAAAATTACATTTTAAAATTTTTTGCATAAATGAGTGGTTTGCAAATTTCAACAAATCTATTTGATAGCCATGAACAAGCTGCTATACCAAAGATTACAGCTATAACCTAGTCACACACTTTTAATACACAAAAGTAAAACATGCCACATTGTGTGACCAGAGACAGTAAAATGGTGGTGATAAAGACTGTATAGGCACGCAGAGAGATGTCACACCTACACAAATAATTCCCTTATCACTCGTGTGTGCTATTTGACCTCCATGTGCCATCATGCATTGAAGCCAAGGCTGACTGCTACTTTTTTGTCTATGCAAATAAGGCAATGAATAGTTAATTTTGGGACTTAAAACTGGCATCAAGAAAGAAAAGCTCTGTTACCCACTCATTATTTCTAATGTTTTTTTTAACAGTGAATTTATTTTTATCTATGGATGTTGTGGACGACTGATGTATTCAGCGGCCATAAGTTTTTAGTAGTGTTTAGAGCG
>WWET01002554.1:180113-198005 GCA_011038615.1 Limnodynastes dumerilii
CTTTCCCAGCGGATGGGTCCGTTATACATGATATTTCACGCCATGTATGGTAGACTTTTCCCCATTCTGGGCACAATTGTATATTATTATCAATACTAATTATAATATTATTTGCTTTTGATATAAATTAATAGCAAGTATTGATTGTAATCACACTTTAAATGATATACAGCCAAATTTGAGGTACAAAAAAGAATAAACAAAAATGTTGATCTTCTACAGAACCTCCATAAAGATTCATTTAATTTATTTAAGGTGTACAAGAAGTGTTGCAGATCTAGGTCAACTTGTGGGTGCTCCTATTTAGGCCTCTGTTGTGGAAACTAGAAAAAACCCACAAACCCATTGCAAATGTGGTTTAAAGTTGTATTGGTAAATGCTGTATTTTTTGCATGTTTGTCTCTCGCATTGCAAAGTCCTGTAAAGGTTGTCTTAACAAATGAATTCTTATTTAGAAGCTTTTTTTGTTAACTAAATAATTATCATGACAATGAATGCTGACATTTTTGTAGCATATTAGCAATAATTTTCATTGTTTTAAGTTCTTCATTTATTATGTATTTGTGGAATGTGATGGCATGAATTTTCTTCTTCACTATTCATTTCTGTGATATTGTGCTTGTTTTTTTTTTTTTTTTTATTATTTCTGTTTTGACCAATAGCAAAAGAGAATAAAGACAGGTAGACACTACTGAGTGTGCTTTGCCAGCACGATGGTCTTAATTTTTAAGACACTTGGGGGTAGATCCAGAACTCCGCTTGCAATACGTTTCCTTGCGTAGCGTATTTACGCGTGCGTACCTTCTATACACTCCCCTTGGCACACCCCTTGAATGTTCGTATTTTGTCTGAGATCCGCTTTCCAAACCCTACCTTAACTTTTTCCCACGTAACCGATGTCATCCGCTAACGTACGTATGTGCAACACGTATTTATGCAGCTAAGCACGCCCGTACACTGTACACTGTACCGCCTGTACACTTTAAATACAAACCCCGCCTACATAGCGTATTTCAGACGTATTTTAGACTCACGTAAAATTGACATGCCCACACGTAATGATTTATGTGACACATACGTGAATGGCCCATTCGTTCACATTTACGCTACGTTACAGAGCATATTTTCTATGGTGCGCATGCTAGTACTTACTAAAACGCGATTTTACGTCTCCGCCACGCGTAAATTCGCTCACAATCGTTGTTCTGGATCTGGCCCATTGTTCTATTGCAGGATTCTGGCAGTCTGCATTGTAGAAGGCGGTAGAGATGCAATAGGGCTTATGGAAAATAAGGTGAAGTTTGAGCCAACAAGGTAAGTTGTGTGTGGAGTTTGAGGCAGAACAGGAGTATAGCTTATTTTGAATGATGGATTTGGAAGAAAACTTGACAGAGTGAAGACTTAGCCCATGTTTAAATCCTCAAGTTATTAAGTTATCAATGTTTTGGAAGAGCTGCTAATTATTAAAAAATTTTGACAGTTACATCCAACTCATTGATAACTTAATTGAGGGTGCTTTAGCTAGTAAATATATGTAGGTAGTCAGTATGTGTCTGCATGATATACAAATTGGTACCTGACCTGATTCCATAGTAACTGGTACTCCTCAGACCAGGGCCGTCATCAAGGGGGGATAGCTGGGCTTAGTGTCCCGGGCCCGGACAGAGAGGGGGCCCGGAATAGCCCTTGGCCTCCTCTCTGTCCTGCCCATGACACTAGTAGAAAAATTGCCGCATTTTCATACTTTCCTGGCAGAGGGCTTAATGCCCTGCGTTTCAGACCTCTGTATTACAAATCCGAAGTTCCGCCACAGCTCCTACAACCTCTCTGTGGGCTGGAGAGTTTAGTTGCTGGGCCAGCATTCAGCGCTCCCATCTATGCGTATAAGCCGGCAATAACGATGCCTGTATCATCAGCCGTTTTCTCCTTCATCTCTTGCATATAAACGGCTGATGATACAGGTATCCTGCATGTGTGTTCAATCAGTGCTCAAGTGCAGCAGCTCCTATGTTATGATCACTGCCACAGCAGGATTCACTTCTGTCTGTCAGAGCCTGTAACTATAGAGTTCTGTGTTGGTTCTGCCCTCCCCCTCACATGAGCAATGACGATAGGCCAGCACTGATCCTCCCTTACCTATTTCTCTCACGGAGCTGACAGCCCAGTGCAGATCCCTTTCCTTAATTTCCTGACTGTGCAAGACAGCCCAACAGAGATTCTCCCTCCCCTTCTGTCCGTCACGGTGCTGGCAGCCCAGTGAAGATTTTCCTCCCCCTCGCATCACTCACATTACTCTAACGGACTCTGAAAATTGGGAATGGGATAAGCTTTATTTGTTTTTTTTTGTTTTTTTTACTGTTTTGTGTGTGTGTGTGTGTGTGTGTGTGTGTGTTTGTGTGTGTGTGTGTGTGTGTGTGTGTGTGTGTGTGATATATCTATATATGAGGCAGCTACAAAAATAAATTAAACTCTTGTTCATTTCCCCATCATGGAACAAAATAAAGAAATCAGGGATCTTTAATGACATAACATAATAGACTTTTTAATATTGTGTAGACAGAATTTTAAGTGTTTTTTCTTATAGAAATCTAATGATCAATTTTAGGCAGCGCTTTTTCATTCTGATAACATGTTACTTACTATTTAATTTAGGATACAGTCTGCATTGTATGGCAGTGAGTTTGATGGAGTAAGAATTGTATAGTGGTGAGTAGATCATTGGGGTACATTTACTATGATTGGCGCATCGAGCGCTAATCATGTAAGCAGCGAGCCTTGCAACATATTTACTAATACTTACCCCTCCGGCGAGGTCCCGCGATGATCTGTGGAACTTTCGCTGACATTGTTCGCCGTCACTTGGAGCTGAAGTGCCCACACATGCACAATAACTCTCTTTTGGGACTTTAAAAATTTGAAGTTCCAAAAGGCAAACAACACTGCGCATGCGTGGGACTCCGAGGCAGACACAATGCCGGGACAGGTAAGTTTAACTATTTATTTTTCCTTTTTAACTTTTTTTTTAAATTTAAAACAGTTTTTATTATTTAATTAATAAATATTCACTATTCACTGGTTTTCACTATTCCAGCAGTCTCCCCATATATACCCCCCTTTTCCTCCCCCTAATATTAGGGTGGAAAAGGAGGGTATATGAGGAGACCAATGTTACCCTAACGCTAACTTCAGATGGCGTAATTTAACGTGTTGGTGCAGATTTTTAAATCCGGGGGGCCCGGGGCCCTGCATATTTTGTCAGTCCCGGGCCCCACAATTTCTGATGGCGGCCCTGCCTCAGACCATTTTTGATACTTGTTATATATCTCCCAGCTGTAACCTCCACCATTTTGAAATAGTTTCCTATGTGTTTGTGTTCAGCACTGTGAGACTTTGCTACTTTTAGTGTCATTTTATTGGGCTGGAGATCTTGCAGATCTTGGGGTACATCCAGAACTAAATACACTAGCATATTCACGCTTACCGCTGACATAACAACGCTATTTTGTTTGTATAGCGCATGCGAGCAGCAGATGTTACGCCCCGTAACGCTGAATGTACGTACCAGCCTCGTATCAACAGCGTAACTACGAACAAAGGGGCGTGACAGCTATACGACACCCGTAATTACGCTTCGGAGGCGGGGTGAGGAATTTAAATCATACAGTATGAGCGCGCTTAGGCAGGCACGTACATGTAGCATGTAAGTACTTCAGTACTTATGCAGCGTAAAGTTAAGGCAGGGTTCGGCAAACGTTAAACAGCCAAAGTACGTGCGAGCAAGGGGAGTGCATAGTAAATACGCTACGTCTTGAAACGTAAAGGGAAAGTAGTTCTGGATCTGACCCCTTGACAACATTGTGCTGGAACATTGCAGTAGACCAACTTTTAGTCGCAGTGATGTACACAAGGAGCACAAGCACCGTTGCTTTTTTTTCTTAGAAATGAATATAGATTTCTTTTTATATTTTTTTCCTTTGTAAATGCAAGTAGTGTGGCAATTTAAAGTCAATCCTTCAAGCAATATTATTCAGAGCTACAATGTTTCATATTGCTTTCTACTCCACATTCTGTCATTTAAGGTTTTTGTTTTTCTTAAATAAGGTTATCTTTTTGCAAACAGTTGTTTTGATTTAATTTGACAGAACAAGGGAGGTAGATACTTCAGAAAGTGTAGGAAGTAGCTTTGGTATTTCAGATTTAACTGCACGCTGAATTCAAGTCTCTTCACACCTCTATGGTGCTGATACATTGCTACACCTACAACAAAGGAAGTGTGAAAGTGTTTCATTTGCTCTACAATCATTTGCTAATCATATTGCATCTGAATCATTAAAATTGAAAAGAAAATGTTGACTTTTAAGTTGTTTTATGGCCTTTGTTGGGTTATTAATTGATCACAAATGGCCATAATATTTCAAGTTTTAATGTTATTTTCAATAACGCAAGAGTGTATTTTTTTTTCTCAGTAGCAATCTATGTTTTAGATTGTAGTTTAACTGTATTTGTAGGTTGTCAAAATAAGTAAGAGTAAGAGTAAAGCTAATATCTTCTTTAAGTTGGACCAGATCCACCTCTATGTAGAACAGCCTACTTATGCACGTGACATGCGTGGGGTGTCTGGGGGAAGGGCACATGCACTCTCCAGATGTTACGTGCGATTTACACACTTATCACCTATCATACGGAATGCCGCCCTGCACAAAAGGATATCCGTACAACGGGGTGATTCTAATATAAATTATACTGTGTGTGCCTGGTTTACCACTTACGCATGGATTAGTGGTCGCATGGACCACTGATCTGCACGTCAATGTTAAGGCTACCTTATCACACAAGAGGGGGCAGTGACAGGGAAAGTTCACCCGATTCTTTAAGAAAGCATGCGGAGGTCTGGATCCAGTCCCTTGTCTGCTTGTCTTGTACAGCTTTGCACAATATTGAAATAATAAATACACAGAAGACATTGTGCCTTATGCGTAGTCTAAAGACTTGAACAAAGGAAATTCACCACACAGAAAGTCAATCATTCGTAAATCAAACAGAATCAATTTGTAAATATGTCACAGCATCAGAAGCTTGCATCATCAAGTTGCAATTATAGGGGCGATCTAGAGCTTGAGAATAAAGGCAAAGCTAAACTTTAAATGGTGAAAATGGAATTAGAATGAAGAGGTGAAATTTAACTTAATTTATACTGCTTTCACATCACCACTCTGCAATAACCCAGGTTCACCCTTGAAAAAGTGCCTTCAGCGAAACACGTGTCGGTGATTACACTGACACATTGCTCCTTCCCTGCACTCCTGTACTTTCCAGCCGGTTTTCAAATTCTGCATCCTAATGATGGCTTATTCAGGTAGGGTTAGTAGATTCTCCCCTGTGGAGTAAAGACCCAGTGTGAGGTGGTATTTTTTGTTTATTTTCTTTGTTTTGAATTTTTTAGTGCAGGGACAGATTTTTCCTTTTATGCTCTTTGATATGTAATTTCTATTATGTGATTGGAGCGGTGGAGTCCATGTTTCTTGTTTTGTTTTTAATGTTCCCTTTTAACTTAGTTGCTCTTTGCAATTTTGATACATATGTAATTATAATAAATATTGAAAGATTTTTGGAATGGAGTGCACCGTTTTTATTGGTCTTGTCAGGGATATCTGTGTAAGGTTCCCCTGGTTAATTTTTACTGCCTTTAACTTCCAATAGGTTGCACCTGCTTTAGGATTCTTGTAATTTGGGACATCCTTTAATGCCTTCTTTTCCGTAAAATATTCTATTAGCCATTACTGGTGCGGGACATTTATCTTATATTTCTAATAACTCAGGTTATTGCAGGGTGAATTGCCATGTAAAAAATAAAAGCCCCATTGTAAGTCCATCTCTTACAAGGGAAGAAAAAAAATCAAAGTTAAAATGTCCAGCAGATCAAAAAGGAGAAAGGAGACACACAACTACAACCAGAGCAAGAAGCATTTGTGTAGTAGGTGTGTTTCTCCTTTCTGGTCTGCCTGCATTCTCGTGATTCAATTGTGTGAATTAGTTCTTGTTGGTCTCCTTTCTGGTCCATAGAAACGCAGGCGGACCAGAAAGGAGACAGACGTACTACGAAAACACTGCT
Source organism: Limnodynastes dumerilii (assembly GCA_011038615.1). NCBI lineage: Eukaryota > Metazoa > Chordata > Amphibia > Anura > Limnodynastidae > Limnodynastes > Limnodynastes dumerilii. Next base: position 186,226 of record WWET01002554.1, read on the forward strand.
TGATTCGGTTTCTGCATTTGGCTCCTGGCTGGAAGATTTATTTACTATTGCTATACAATAATACACAAATCTCTCCAATCAGGTGTCTTTGTGAAAGACCCATGTGGAAAAATCACGCAAGACCTTTCGCATTGCCACCTATCCTGTGTGCCACCCGGGAAAAAACCTTTCTATTTTCCCAGGGTCCAATTGCCGTCCCATTAGACCTGGGCCCAGAAAAATGGGATGTTTTACATCACCACCAAATACCCGTGTATGAACCAAGACCTGGGTTTTTGCTCAAAAGCCCAGGTTTTTGGTGGTGATGTAAAAGGGCTATTACAGGTTATTCATGAAGCCATGTAGTAGTTCTATGTGCAAATGTAAAGTATTGTTTCCACATACAAGAGAATGTTAATTAATTTGCTCTCCTAACAGTGGGGTAAATCCAGATTTATGGGCTAGTTATTATTATTATTACCGTTTATTTATAAGGTGCCACACAGTATCCGCAGTGCCGTACAGAGGCAATAGCAAAGACAATACAATAATGGACAAAGGGTATAAAAGCATGAATAAGGAATAAAACACATGTACAAAGCAAAATTAAAATAGAGTATAAAAAAAAACAGAACAAGGAAAATAAGGATGTTGGAAGTGTGTGTAGAAGCAGGTGAAGGACAAAGATAGACAGTAGAGAGAAAAAGGTGGGAAGTGATGAGGACAAGGTAGAGGGGTGATGACAGGAGGGAGGAGGACCTTGGTCATAAGAGCTAACATGCTAAGTAGAACCCTGCTCATAAGAGCTAACATGCTAAGTGAGAGATGATGAATAAGCAGGAGACACAGTGATGAAGATGGGGAAAGCAGGTAAGCTTAGGTGGAGGAAGGGTAGGCTAGCCTGAAGAAGTGGGTTTTAAGGGAGCGTTTGAAGGATTGAAGTGTGCTGGATTGCCTGATAGGATGTGAAAGATTGTTCCAATGGAGAGTGGCAGCCAGGGAGAAGTCTTGGATGTGGGAGTGAGAGGTAGTTATCAGGTAGGAGTTGAGCCGACGGTCACCAGCAGAGCGGAGGGGGCGGGAAGGAGTGTGGATGGAGATAAGGGAGAAGTAGGGAGTAGTGGAGGAGGAGAGAGTCTTGTAAGTTCTGGTGAGGAGCTTGAAGAGAATTCTGAGAGGGACAGGAAGCCAGTGTAGTCACATTAGAACACATAGCGTATTTACGCGAGGATAATTTCTATGCACTCCCATAGGCACTCCCCTCGCTCGTGGCCATTTTACGCTGCCCAAACCCTACCTTAACTTTTCATAGTGTAAGTACTGATGTACGTAATGGATTTACGTACATGACGGCTAAACCCAGCCCATACTGACCAATTTAAATGCCTCCCTCTGCCTCCAAAGCGTAATGTGTCGTATTGATGCCCCCTCCCATTCGTTCATATTTCCGCTGATGGTACGTATATTTGGAGTTATGTGGCGTAACATCTGCCGCGTGCATGTGCAGTAAATACAAATAGCCGATTTGATGTCATCGGCTACTGTAAATATGCAACTTTGCACTTAGCTCAGGATCTGGCCCATTGTAACCGTGTTTTGCTTAGGTCAATACTTGCACCTGTTTTGCCTTTACTCAAACTCTAGATCAGCCCCTATAACTGCAACTTGATGATTTAAGCTTCCGATGAAGTGATATAGGGCCAGATTCAGACCTTCGTGCATTTTCTGTGTGCACAGAGGTCTGGCAATCCGCACGGAAGAGTGGAGTAAACTCTCCTGTCACTCCCCCCTCTCGTGCGGATATGGCAGCAGTTACACTGCCATAACTCTGCTACCCGTCCGTATGACCACTGATCCACAAAGAACTGGTAAAGCCAACCCTTATAGTAAAATGAACATAGTCCCCACCGACCATCTTATAGAGGTTAGGCGGGCAGAGGGGATGCACTGCCCTGTTGGACAGATCTCTAGGAGTAGAGATTTTTTTTTCGTACACCTGGAGATTACAGAAAGTCTAGCATGCGCATACATATGGCCATAAAATCACCCAACTTCCACAAGCAGATTGCAGAAGTCAGGTGACATTTTTAATTCTGAATCCGGCCCATAATGCTTACTTATAGGAAAGCCCATTGCCGGTTTGTGGACCTTTGGCAGAATGAGCCCAAGAGTCAAAGATAAATAAAACACTTAAATATGTGGTTAATATAATTTTAAAGAAGTTTAAGTTTTAAATGTAATTTTTCCTATAACATAATACTTTCTACTATTTAGTGATCCAATCACAATCTTTCATTTTATTTTCACAATCAGAAAAGGCTGGTAAGTCTGGTAAGAACTTTAATAATTGTTTAAAATTGATTATGCCAATTATGATAGATCTTACTTTTAACTTTTTTTTTATTTTGCACAGGGTAACAGAGCGGGCAGCCAACAGGTGTGGAACCGTGGTGATGACTATTCTATTCATATGCCAGAAAACACAATAAAATTAGTCTTGTATTATTGTTTTATATTTATTGAAATGTATTTAAATTATGACTATACCAAACTTAATCCTACAAGTACAGCATAATAATTTTGTTTTGGTTATTTATTATTTTCCATTGTTTGATGTTTTAAAATAGTATACATATAAGTAATATAGTCCTTGGGTTGGGAAAAGCAGGCTCTGTACATCTGCTCTGTACAGATGCCATGGTTAATAATAAAATGAGTCACACAGAGGAGCAGCTTATAATGCTTGAGCAGACCTTCTTCATATCTCCTTCATTTCTCCTATCCTGCTTTCCCCTTGCATAAACATTGGCTGCTCTCCCAAACTCCACCGAGACTTCTATCCTACATTGTCCAAAACATTTCTGCTAAGGGACTACCCAACGTTATTTACTTTGGCTTTTATATAACACACACTAATAATAAAAATAATAATGATGAAAAAAGGTGACAATCTGTAATTAATATGGAAGCTTTACAAAAAAAGGTATTGTGTTTTTATATTAATATAAGTCTTTATGTCTTTGTACTTCAGTTTTAGACATTTCATAATAATTTACTGTAAATAATTTACAGCTGCTGTTTTGTGCAGGCATTTTTGCTAAAGTCAATCTTGCATATGCATCAAATGATATATTTGTTTTACTTAGTTTGTCAGCTGCATATTTTTATCATAATACATCATAATTCTTTATGACATTCCTTTTAAATAAAAAATCTGAAAGTCACATTCTTGTTTCATTGTGGTGTTTTATGGAATAATATCTATGCACATTAATGTCATAGCATTACCTTGAATAGAAGATGCATATTTGAAAAGCATTCTGGGAAGGTACAGCTGATGTGTAATAAAGTATTAAAGGTTAGTTTGAGAACTGTCCAAAATATGTATGCTACCCAAGGACCTGACTTGTGGAATGTCTAGCAAACTGAGCAATTTATGAAGATGAAAAAAGGCACTCATCTGTACATTAGTGCCATTTTGTATCACACCTGAATGACAGCACTAAGTGTTTTATTTCGAATAAGTGTGTCTTTCTCCTCTGATAATACAATATGGTTTTAGCATTCTCTTCAGTACAATTTTTGCTTCTTCTGGGATGCTATTGAACAGCTTCAAATTCCCAAAGATTTGAAAACCTTGGAGTGTCATTCTTTGTATTCATTCAACTGGTGGTCCATTTGGACTAAATTCACACAATAATGCATTTATTTTCCTCTTCTAAATCTCTGACAGTAACTGCTTTGGCTGTTAGGGAATATGTTAAAGTCCCTTTGTGTAAAGTGCCCTGACATTTACAGGGGTTTATCAGGTAAAATATAACAAGGATAAATCAAGATAAACAGTAATTTCAGTCTAAGGTCATACGTTACATTTGGGATATCCTGGAGAAAAATAAAAAGTCCACTATAAACTTAGTTTCTAAAACTTTTATCTGTTCACGTGACTAATCAGTAGAATTTAGTAAGTGGCAATATAATAATAATATATTTATAATAATAAACTTTGTATATTTGAAAATGGCCAACCCCTTATATTCACAGATCCTGGTGAAGCACAGGCCTTTGTACAAAATCCCCCCCCCCCTTGGGAGAGGTTGAGGAGGCCCAATGATTAAAATATAGCCAAATGACAGGTTAATTTCTCAGCACTGAATTTAAGAGTTAATAATAATTAACAAGATTACAATTTAAGACCCTCATTGTGGTATGTAACAATGAGTACTGTATTATTGATATGGTTATTTGTTCAAATGTTAAGGTTTAACATGGCCCACAGCCAGCTGTTGCACGGCTGGATTTCATTTTGGTTAGAACTAGAAAATGTTTTAGAAAAGTAAGGAATTCACAGGATATGTTAATTAATTTTGTTCCAGTAATAAAAATGGCGATGGGGTATTTCTGGTGTGCTGCTCCATGGTATAGTCTCTTCTCTTCCCCTGGTTGGGTGGGTGATGTTTTTCTTGTTTCCATAAACAAAGGGAAAAGGTATAAAGCCAACTGCAATATCCACTGGATAATTTTGGAATGTCCGTGCCCATAAACATTTCTGATACGAATGATGTGTATATTCTTTCTGGAATCAAAATATTGTCGTGGAATGTGGGAGAACTAAATACCCCTATTAAAAGGAAAAAGGTGCTTACCCATTTGAAAAGATTAACCCTGATATCATCCTCCTACAGGAGACTCATTGGAGGGAGGAGGATGGGTCTACACTGAAGGCTACATGGTTGAGGGAATGTATTTCAGCCTCATATACCTCGAAATCAAGGGGAGTAGTCATGCTTTTTCATAAGGATTTACAGTACACATTGGGAAATAGGATTTGTGACGCAGAAGGCAGATATTTAATTCAGGATGTCATCAAGCAACAACAAAACTATACCCTGGTTAATGTATACGGTCCTAATAACCCATTCCCAGAGTTTTTCTCTAAGCTCACTTAAGTCTTCTCTAAGCTCACTCAAGTCATTCAGGGAAGGACAAATTATCACTTGCTAGTGGGGGGAGACTTCAACGCCGTGGATGATGCATCCCTTGATAGCGCTAGAAACAGATAACTGATACTTGTTACAGCGCTCCCCTCACTATAACATGCCACTGGAGATAAAAAGTACCTCTTCTTCATAAATTGACACAATCTCTTAATGAACTCACAGTCTCTTCACGTTGCCTTCTCGTATTATATGAAGATCCAATTTTAGTCTCAAATCTTTTTTTCTTTTTTTCAGCCGTTCTTCTCAAGGTGGTATTTCTATGTTCCTGTTGCGTCCCCAGGGATAAGGAAAAAGAGGGAAAAAAAAGAAGAAAAAGAACGGCAATGTAAAGACTGTAAAAATACAGTCACACGCTTCTCCTTCCCCAAATGCTTACACTTTAAAGGAATTTTACAAAACATATCTCCAACAAATAAATTTCCCCGTCCTCTCTTCCTCTCAGGTACCGTTCCGAACCTCCTGTTGCCCGTAGCAACCGCTCGACCTCGATTCTCCTGTGTGTGTGTGTGGGGGGGGAATACAGAAAAAAGAGCCTAGTGCAGATGGTTCATAAAATATAATAAACCACACTCCTAGTTGGAAATTCACTCACATTACTTTCCTCTTTACCACTTTGCCTGTCAAAAAGACCTTTTCCTTGTTTTCACATCAAACGCAGGCTTATTCCTCCATGTGGTAGTCCCTCTATTTCAATGGCGATAAATAGTGGTTTACTCTTTTTCAGATTCCCAAAGTTTCCGAGTACCAGCAAGGACCAAGGTGATTTTCCGGATTATAAAACAATGGGATAGTTCTACACTGAAGGCTACATGGTTGAGGGAATGTATTTCAGCCTCATATACCTCGAAATCAAGGGGAGTAGTCATGCTTTTTCATAAGGATTTACAGTACACATTGGGAAATAGGATTTGTGACCCAGAAGGCAGATATTTAATTCAGGATGTCATCAAGCAACAACAAAACTATACCCTGGTTAATGTATACGGTCCTAATAACCCATTCCCAGAGTTTTTCTCTAAGCTCACTTAAGTCATTCAGGGAAGGACAAATTATCACTTGCTAGTGGGGGGAGACTTCAACGCCGTGGATGATGCATCCCTTGATGGATCAGCTGGGAATGAAATAGGGAGGGGACATTGGGATAGGAGACTTCCAGCCTTTAAACTCTCATTAAATTTGTCGGATCCGTGGCGTCTTTTACATCCCACTGACAGGTCTTTTCCGGTCTGTTCGGGGGTGCATCACACGCTTTCCAGAATTGACTATTTACTGGTGGAGGACAGGTTGGTTTCTCAGATTAGTTCGGTTAAACTCCACGAAATTTTGATCTCTGACCATGCACCCATTACATTAGAATTAACCTCACCCGCACCCAGAGAGTTCTATCGTATGTGGCGTAGGTTCATCACCTCATAAATTCTATTGACTTCCAAGCACACCTAAATATAAAATGGGGTGAGTTTGTGGATGATAACATGCATCAAATAGATGACCCAGTGTTATTCTGGTCTACGTCAAAGGTAGTTCTGCGAGGACATATAATTAGTTTTGTAAAAAATCATAATAAAAAAATACAGGCTAAATGTATAGAACTGAGAAATTAGGTTGCACAAACATTTAGGGAGTATGTGAGTAACCCCTCAGATGATAACTATGAAGTATATGTACAAACGCAAACTATCCTGAACCAATACCTGACGACCCAGACCATTAAGCAATTGCGTCTACACAAAGCACCAGGTCCAGACGATTTCACTGCCAGCTATTATAAATTGTTATCCCATAGTATAGTTCCCATCTTGAAAGACTTGTATACAAATCTATTTGAGTTTGGAGAACCGGATCCTAGTTTTAATGAACCAAATACTATATTGCTACCGAAGCCAGGTAAGGATCCCCAGTCAGTAGCATCATATCGCCCAATATTGCTTTTAAATTTAGACTTTTAATTTTTCAGTAAAATTATGGCTTCGCGACTACAATGTTTTCTCCCTGCCATATTAACATCCCATCAGTTGGGGTTTGTGGCAGGCAGGCAGTTGGTGAGGGGCATCAGAACAGCAGTGGCAGCTACTGTGTCGGCCTATCAGAATTCTTTCACCAACAATGTCTTGCTGAGCCTTGATACTCACAAGGCATTTGACATGGTCTTATGGGCACATTTATTCAAGGTACTCGAATTAAGAGCATTTGGTAGACCTTTTATTAATATTGTTGCTTTGTTTTATGATGCCCCTTGACTTGTCTGTTGGTGAATGGTCTTAGGGGTGAACCGATTTGTCTAAGCAGGGGTACAAGACAGGGGTGTCCCCTGTCTCCCTTACTTTTTAATATTGCATTAGACCCCTTACTACGAATATTGCAGTCCTGGTCCGCATTTTCAGGGATACATATTGAGAAAAAAGAAATTTAAATTACTGCATTTGCAGATGATCTTTTATTATATATTAGTAACCCAAAAGATTCCTTATTCCAAATTTTAGATAAGTTTATACGGTGAAATCTCTGGATTCAAGGTTAACATGGAGAAGTCCACAGCGTTGAATCTTGCCCCTCAGTGTCATATCCCTATTTGGGGTAGAGGATTGCCTATTCAGTGGGCCAAATGTCATTTTACTTACTTAGGAGTACAACTTGCGGTTGTCCTTTACAGGTAGGGCCAGTTTGATTAAACTGATTATTCCCAAACTACTTTACATTGCCCCTTTTGCTCATACCTAAGGATACCAAACTAATCAATTTTCTCTTTAGAAAATTTATATGGAAAGGTAAAAGGGCAAGAATAAGACTCAAGAAACTGCAGCAAAGTAAATCTAACGGAGGGATTAACTTCCCTGATATTACAAGTTACTTTTATGCGTCACATCTACGCTATATACACGATTGGCTTTCTCATTCAGAGATTTATGCTAACACCTCTTTGGAATTTAACTTTTTGGGAGATATTGGGCTTCCCGCATTCCTCCACAGTTCAAAAAGGAAAATCCAATTTTGTTGAGCACGAAAAAGGTGTGGCATAAGGTCCGCCATAAGTTTGGTCTAAATTCTAATTATACCATCCACTTGCCGTTTACTCACAATCCGCTGTTTACCCTAGGTTTGGCATCACATCACATTTAAACTTTGGGAGTCAGGGGGAATACATAGGATAGGCCATTTGTTAGATTTTTCATCTAAAAGTCTGTATTCCTTTTTGGTAGCAAAAGTAAAATTTGGGTGTATAGAGAGCTTCCCCATGGCTTACTTTCAAGCCAATCATTATATTCGGGATATCGTAGAAAAATTTTCTCAAAATGATTGGTCGAATCAATTGGATAAAGTATTGCCACTTCCGCCTTCACAGAAACATGGAATCTCCAATCATTATAACCTAATAAGAGATGTCCACGAATATGAGGGGTCAGCAATGGGCCTGGGTAGGTGGACTGAACTCTTTCCAAACTTGAGTTCTGCAAAATGACTTAAATCGCTAAATCAATCATACAAGTTATTACCAGCAAGTACATATGTTGAATTATTTTTAAATATTTATCATCACACATATTTAACTCCCCTTAAAAGATTTAAAATGGGCATGATAGACTATCCCAATTGCCTTAGATGTGGTTCCCCAGATGCTGCTTGTGGAGTTGTCCGATTATCAAAGGGTTTTGGGTATTGGTCTGCAATTTCTCAACTACTAATCTGGTTGGGCACTTGCCACTGAATGTTCAATGGGCTATATTGGGTATACTGCCAGAGAATCAAAGAGTGGGCAGGGGAGTTAAGAAAGTGTTGCTAGCTATAAGCGCAGCTGCCCGGAAAACATTTTTGCAGATGTGGTTGGCCCTACAGCTCCACCACATAACTTATTCAAAGAAAAGTAATGTCATATATTTAAAATGGAATGGACAGAAGCTTTACTAGAAAAGGAATAAAGGGTTGAGGGTTTTTTTGTTTCATGGGAGACTTTTATTCAACACTTGCCTGTAAGTGTAAAACAAAGAATTTATAGCAACTATCACCAAACAACATGGTATTTGTTGAAAGAAGTTGCTAACGACCCGCCGATTCCTCTTTAACGTGTGGGATCCATATACATTTATTACATGTTGAAGGTGAGGAGGAGAGAAATGGAGCATAACCTGAAAATAAGAGATATCTGTATAAAGGTTTTAGAAGGCATATCTTTGGAACTTGCTGATTTATTATGTCTCATTATACGTATGTTGCCAAGTTAACCTCACTTCCTATACTTGCTTCTGCTATGTAATGTAACTTGGTAAGTGTATGATGTTGAATACTTATTACTATGTCACACAAATGTACTATGTATATCCTGTGGGTTTCTAATAAAAATTATAAAAAACAAAAACAAAATTTAGATGTGAAAGTTAATGAATAGAATGTTATAATTCTACAATGAAACTTTTAGGATGCAACTATATAACATTTGGGGCTAGATTTTTTAAACTGTGGAAAAAGAAAAATGGAGTTGTTGCCCATAGCAACCAATCAGATTGTAGCTTTCATTTTGCTATTATATACTGGAGAATGTTAGCTAGAATCTGATTGGTTGTTATGGGAAAAGTCTCCATTTTTCCTTCTCCGCAGTTTAATAAATATAGCCCCTGGAGTAAACATGAGCATTTTGAATCAAATTGTGCAATCTGAGAATAAAAGTACCTTTGTTGAGTTTGGACAAAATGCAGTTATAACCTTTAATGTAATACACATTAAATCATAGTAGAGATAGGTTACCTGCCATGGTGGGCCTGAGCCAAACTGAGACATGTCTCAGATAGCATAGCGCATATAGCACTTTGTATGCTAGACTAGAACCCAATAAACAGGGGAGGTATGGGGTGAAATAATGTAGCACACTATCAGCAAAGGTGTTTACCTGCATAAAAACCCAGTCCAGTCCACGATTACGATGATTGCTCAACTCCAAAGCTATATAGACCATTGTATGAATATTTAACCTTGCAATCACTTTGATACAATTTTAAAATGTTCCTTATATATTTTGTGTTGAAAGGCCTAGTAAAAATAGATGACATGTGTTTATTTAAAAAAAATAGATTTTTATTTGATAAATGAAACTTTATAAAATAGTTATTTTATTTATGACTATATATTTTGTACTATGTTGACTAACAAAATACTTGTACTAAGCATAACCAACATTTTCCTTATATATAACAAAGACTATCCCCACTTGCATCTGGATCACTGCTTTGCTAGTATGTGAGCTTACACAAAAGGCCATACTTGCATACAGATACTGTCTTTTTAGGTTTCAGCCTGGATCAGGCCCATTTAGCACCTTCTGATATAATTGAGAAATTACTGTATGGAACATAATCTCCTGGGCTTTGGTATTTTACTGTGCAGGTAGTAACTGACTTATGTATGACTTGGTTGTACAATAGCTATCATTGTGCTATTGCATTGTGTTTTGTTATAATAGTCATTTCTATTGTTCTCTCATTTTCAGTTATGTGGACAGTGGTGCAAGGACATTATAAGTCACAACAAATTATATAAACAGTAACAAAAAAACAGGCTGCTCTTCTCTTCAAATTGTGGCCTGCCTTTTCTTGTTACTGTAACAAATTTATTTTTGAAGTCTGAACCCTCCCCAATATGGCCGCTGCAAATAGGAGTTTATTACCACAGGCATCCTGAGTACACATATTGCAACACAGATAAGGACTCATTTACAGGAGGTGCATTTACCCAATATTGTGAAGTTAACCTCCTTTTTATATATGTGCTGACACATTGGGGTAGATCCAGAACTAAACTAAAAGATCGCATATACGCAATCTACGTATGGAAACGATATGCAGATTACGTACAATAGCTACTACGCACGCGCAGTAGCTATTGTTCAGTGAATTACGTCCGTCTATGGAAGACGGACGTAGTTCTAGATCCGGACCATTGTGTTATATATTGTTTGGTATGGAGCATTGCACCTGTCGTTTTGTTCTTAACCTAAATGATAGACCTCATTCTTTCAGAATGGCACAATCTTATGTGTGAAATTAATTTTTTCTTTTTTTTCTTTTTCTGCTGCAGATAATAAAGGAACAGTCAAACCAAAGCTATTGTATGACTAGTGTAACTACAATAGCATTCTCTTATATTTGGTTACCTCCTGTAGCAATTGGGACTGTAAGAGTTGGAATATGTAATTATATAGACATTTTAAGGTTATCTTTTATTTATTTTATTTTTATGGTTTCAAATTTATAGTTGCCAGAAAAAGTAGAAATGTTAAATGTGTAGAAATACAAATATATATAGATGTAACCATACAAGAGAGGAAGACTATTAGGATGTTTTCAAGAATAGTGGCTAGAAAGCCAACTTCAAATAAGTTTAATGTCTTGGGACCGAATGCAGTTTGAAAATAAGAGAAAATCAGACAAAATTTTACACATGGACAAAACCAGGGCAGTACTTTTATTACAGTAAATAATTCTGTACAATAATCTAGTGTAGAAGTATTTTTGAAGTAGTAATAAAAGGAGTATTTAATGAATGGCTGGAATAAAGTAAATTAAAAAGTAATGATATGTAAAAGTAAGTAAGAGAAAGACAAGGAAAATGTCAGTAGTTGCCAAAGGAGAACCTGCTATAAACGAGTTGCATAGCAGGATCGTTTGCAATAAGAAGGACTGTGATACAACACTACGGCTGACATCAATTTACCAGATATTCAGTGATGGTACGACATTTTTTGTGACAGTTCACAAGAACCTCTCAATTCCCCACAATAAAAGGCAAACTAATTAGACACATTTTAAATATATA
>WWET01002554.1:205221-215285 GCA_011038615.1 Limnodynastes dumerilii
TGGGCTGGAACCTGCTAGGATCTTAACATTAGATGCGTATATTTGCGATCTTTTCGCAATCGCATCTTTGAATCAGTCCCTTAGTCCACATGCATGTTGATGCCCCATAATCAGTAGGGTTTAACCAGCAAGTCTGACTTGAAGACCTACACTGATTGGCTGAGTGAGTGGTTTGGGTGAAGTTTATTCCAGCGTTTGGTGCTGAGTCCATCTGTAGGCACTTAGTTGGTTTAAACCAGTGGTCAGGGAACCGGGGTAAATGACCCCAAATGGGGTAAAAATGAAATTCCTGGGGGTAATGGACGATTGCGCTGCCGAGACACATGCATATGAATCTATATGCATGCCTAAAGTGACCATATGTCCCGTTTTGAACGGGACAGTCCCGTTTTATGATGGGCTGTCCCATTGTCTCCGTGCCCAGCTTCGGGACGCTAAAATGTTCCTTTTTCAGAGAGCAACAGGTAACATACACTGTATGTCATCTGTTGCTCGCTGATAATATGACATTTCGGCGTCACATTCATACTCACAGCCGGACTGTATGAGGTCTGGATCAGGCCCATTGTCCTTATTTTATAATTGTATATATTAATAAAATTGTGTATTTCTTTTATTTATATGTGCCATTATTATTTAGCGCTACCTGGATTATTTTTATATATTTCTCTTTTTGATCAGATTGGGCAGTTGCTGATCCTGGATTAATATCTAACAGTCCCTGGAAAAACTCTAATACCCCGCTTATTTGTTGTATTAACTTAATATTAGATCACAAATACACGCATGTTTTAGGCATAGCAACTGGTATGAAATGAGAGTTTTTCTGAATGATCCCCTATTGAGCTGTCACCAAATCATAACCCATTGGATTGAGGTCCCTTGGAGAAGGGGTTGTTTTGGGAGGTGGGGAGCTGCAGCCATTATTTGATTTGATCTGATTTGATTTTGTTTAGAATCTCCATTGTTTTATTGTCAATATTGCTACTCTGTTATGTTATATGGATGTGACTAGTGTGCCATACTCTCTCATATCTTGTATTGTACTATTTGAATGTGCCAATCACAATTGTTTTGATAGTATTTTATTATTGGTTTCTCAAAAGTAATGAGTGAAAGTAAGCATATGCTATAACAGGTAATGAGACCAAAGGTGGCCAACCATTCCGGCCCTTAGAGCTAAATAGTTACCGTCAAAGTTCAAGGAGCCGGAATATATATATATATCTACACCCCCCACACACACAAATACGCTACGCATAAATACACTACAAATACACATAACTATTGTCACACACACACACACACACCAATACACATAACTATTGTCACACACACACACACCAATACACATAACTATTGTCACACTCACACACAGATACACATAACTATTGTCACATACACACAAATGCACATAACTACTGTCTCACACACACACAACTGTGGAGACACACACACACATACACATATAACTGTGGAGACAAACACACACTTATATACATACCCAGTGCAGCCATTTCAGATGGTGCCTGCGTTTTCCACTCTCCACTGCAGCATGACTGAGGCCCCTGGAGGCTGTCCATGTGCTGCCTGTCCTTTTTTATTGATGTTTTCCGTGGGCTAAATGACAGCCCAGATAGTGCAGGGATGGCTGCTGGAGATCCCTGATCTGCAGCTGCTGCGGCTTCTGGATAGCAGCAATAAATCAGGTCTCAGATCTCTTCTTATGTGCAATGCTATTAAATAGTATTGCACATAGAAGGAGATCTCTGGTTTACAGCTGCTGTCCAGGAGCCGCACACAAGACAATAAAGAGCCGCGGGTTGACCACACCTGCAATAGACCTATATCCAAAAATGGATACACACATATTAAAATGAGGACATCTCAGAAAGCTTAAAGTAGGGGGGGAGTCTGGTAGCATAGGTTATGTGAGCGAGGGGAGTGGCCTCCACTCATTTACACATAGTTGGGAATTGACATGCACTCTGAGTGCAGCGGGAATGAAAGTCTGGATTCTTTTCAATATCCTTATATTAAAAATAAAGTTTTATAAAAATTGATCCAAATGAAAGAGAAATTGCATAGAACTGAATCCTATTGTTTAGTTTGGTTAATCATAGTGAGGGCTGCTGCAATAAACATTACCAAAATAATTTCCTTTTAGATAAAAGAAAAATAAAGTTATGCCTGATGATGAAAAGTAAATTAATTAAAAAGTCAAGAAATATATTTTTCCAATAATTATCTGCATAAATAAATGGACAACAATACACTTAAACTTTTTATTGTATTATACAGTACATTATAAGGATATTATCTACAATTTTGCTTTTAACATGCTGACATAAATGGGGAAAGTTCTTTTCCTTTTTTCCATTGACATCAGTGAGAGAGCCAGACTGTGGATATGCCAGGACATTTAGACATGGAGGATTGCCAACACTGATGCAAGGGGACAGCTAGCCAAAAATGAGAGCCAAAACACGCATTTATTCATTGCAGTTTGGGTAGTGTGACAAAAGCTGGTGCATCACTTTCTTGAGTGATAATAATGAAAGCTTTGAATCCTACCCCCTCTAAGTAATAGATGTTCCAAGCCACTGCTTTTCATCTAACAAGTTAACTAGAGACGAGAGGTAAATGAAACATTGGGCACATGAGCATATCCCAGTATAGTTATATTTGGAACTAAATCTTTTGTTTATGTATGTGCTGACACATAGTGTTATGTATTGTTTGGTATTGAGTGCCAGACCTCTTTTTTTATAGGTAAATTAGAAGTCTGAATATTTGCACATATTTCAATATTGTAATGTATATTCGCTCCAGTAGCTGTAGTAGTATGAGTATATTTGGCCTAAGCATGTGAACCGGGCACGACTGTGTTACATAATCTGTCATGTAAAGCAAATAAAATGTGGGGGCTACGTTTCTGATTTATAATTATATATTGGCTTATGCAGCGTAAAGAGTTCTGATACACATGCTTATGTCTAATCACCATTAATGCGGACGTTTGGGTTATGACTTATTCCATATCTTGAAGTTTATCCAAGGGGCTGATCATGATATGTGCTTACCCCTATTTTTTTTAGGTGAAGGTGCAGTGGGATAAAGTTGCCGGTCCGGGACGGCCCTATTTAGAAAATTATATAGCATCTGGATCATTCTACAAAAATGTCTTCAAATAAAATATTGCTTTTGGGTACTTATTTCCCCTTTCCCCCATTCTCAATAGCCACTTGGTTGCCATGGGTATAAGGTTAGGGTAAGGATGCAGTGGTTATAAGGTTAGGGTTTAAGGGAAAGGTTAGCTTTAGGCATTGGTGCATGAAGGGTTAGGCTGGAGTTAGGGTTAGGCTTTGGGACATGGAGGGTTAGGTTTAGGCCAGAAGATGGGGAATGTTAGGGCTAGACTGTGGGAAACAAAGTCTCCATTCAACTGCCGTTGCAAAATAGACCATCCTACCGGCAAACCACATCTAATTTTTAGCACTGCGTATTTGCACAATGCACAAGAAAAGCACCTATTCATATTTACAACAAAGCCATAAACACCTAACAATTATTGAACTGCTTAATTGAATAATAAAATAAATTTTAAACCACATTGTGTACTCTACACTATGGTCACTTTTAAAATTGAACAGCAGAGCTTTGCTGCACATTGGGCAGGATCCAGAACCGGGGTCATTACAGCAGGCAGCGTAGTGGGGAGTGCACGCCCTGTGCACTCCCCATTGTCGGTAGTAAATCTGGAGACTTACGTGTCCAGATTCCTACCCTAATTGTTACAATCAGGTTTGCGGCCTTGCGGCTGCATTGCTAATCATAACGGGGCTTCCTCCACCCCGTCCCCTAATTAGCATGTCTATCTCTGCTTTTACAGAGGAGATACAACATGCGTACTGGGGGGGGAAGCCCCCTTTTCGTAACAGCCGATGTAGGTAACATACATTATGTACACCGGCTCTAACGGCGTCATAAGAAGGTTGTGCGCATGCAAATAACCTTCAAAACAGGGGAATTACGTACGACATGTACATAATTCCCCTGGCGGCCGTTGTTCTGGATCCAGCCCATTGTGCTCAGGCATGTTTTTGAAAAACTAATTGAATTTTTTAAATGGTAAAAGAAAAAAAAAATCAAATAAAGGATACTTTTAAAGCAAGTAATCCTGTATAGGCTGCATATTACACCTCTCAGCCTATCTGTCTATGCTCTTTTTCAGCACAGTCTATACGGATTTGCTGCTGTCGGAACTCTAGATAGAACAAATGCATTTTAAACAGTGGTGTATCCACTGCTCTAAAACTCTGGATCAGCTCCATCATGTGGTCTATCATTGTATTTGCTTGTCATCTTATCTCTCCTACTGGTTCTGTGTGACCTGATCTTTGGTAAACAGGATACAAACATGTGTTCTTAAAATAATGGACATTTGACATGCTAATACACTGATATGTGGGGAAAAAGATTTTGGGAATATTTCAATTTTAGCTACTATATATTGAAATCTCATACTCACAATTTCTTTTTTGCTATTGGTACAATTTTTGAATGATTAAGTTAAGGAATTTATTAGTCAAGATATTGTAACCTATTTTTCACATAATATTTGATTGACCTGAAAAACTAATTAGGAGCTAAAATTTTGTGCACTTAAAGAATTTTAACGAAAGTTATGGATTATACACTAGATTTTAATTTTTTAAGAGTATAGAATTACAACCATATGATATAATAAAATATTTAACTAGCACTTTTATAGCATCTTGTACCTGTACCAAACACAGTATCATGTGTTACTAGGTATTTCTGGATTAAGGAATTTAATCTGTAAATTAAAATAACATACGGATAGCACTGTATGAATGAATGAATGTGAAAATTGAATCATGAGTAACATTTTCATGAGCTCAATAATTTAAATGGAATATTAAAGATACAAAATTCTGTAGGATAGTTATTATAAGACAACTCATATCTTGTGTATAAACTAATGTGTTTTCTGTTTTATTTTCTCAATCCTATTAATGTTTAACATAAATTGAAATGTCAATTCAAGCCTATGGGTTTATCTGGGAAAGAAGATACATTTGCCTATATATAAGTGAGAAGGCTCACATCATGCATTGGATTAATGAGAGCTGAAAATATCTTCTTCTAAACACTTCACTGCGGGGTACAACATCATTTTATCACATGAAGCAACACTGTACAATGTTAGATACAAAGTAACAAAATGTTTTGCTACAAATATGGTTACTTTACTGCCTGCCTGTCTGACTAAGCTGAGTGGTATTATCAGTCCACAAGATCTGCCATCACAGTTCTATTATTTTTTTTATTATTCAATGCATTAATGTGAATATCTGATATGATTATATATACAGGTGAAACTCGAAAAATTTGAATATCGTGCAAAAGTTCATTTATTTCAGTAATTCAGCTTAAAAGGTAAAACTAATATATTATATAGACTCATTACATGCAATGTGAGATATTTCAAGCCTTTATTTGTTTTAATTTTGATGAATATGGCTTACAGCTTATGAGAACCCCAAAATCAAAATCTCACAAAATTAGAATAATGTGAAAAGGTTCAATATTGTAGGCTCAAAGGGCCTGATCCAGACCTACGACCGCAAGCGATTGTACGCCGGTCAGGAGCGTAAAACCGGGAGAAAAAACGCACTGCGCATGTGCAGTATGACAACTTCTGGTCGTCCGAAGGACATGAGCGTACAGCGAGCGTATGTTGAGCGTATTTTTCGCACAAGGGGCGTGCGTTTTGTACGACGATGGTACGGAAGCTCGAATTACTACAAAGAGGCGGGGATAGCCATTTAAATTGTACAGTATGGGCGTGCTAAGCCCCGTACGACCAGCGTATCGGTCCGAAAATTCGTACGGACGCTGGAAAAAGTTAGGGTAGGGTTCAGCCGCCGTAAGTAGGTACAATCAATGGGAGTGTCATGGGCGTGAAAGTTTATACGCCCGGGCGATCATACGCTACGCTCGCGGGCGTAGGTCTGGATCAGGCCCATAGTACGTAAAGTACATGTAATCTGCATAATCTGCTGGAACTATATAAAAACCCGGCAATAAATAAATAAACTAACAAACATGTTGTGATATATTAGGGGTCTAGTTATGGCACATACTATAATATAGTTGGTTTATATTAGGATTTTGGAATGGCACATTATATACAGTATATAGTATGCCATTCCTAGACCCCTAATATATATCATTATATTATAGTAAATGTAAATCCCAGACCTAACATATCCCATTTATTTATTTTTGTGTGGCACGGTGTTTCCTCCTCTGTGGTGGGATTTCTCCTGTCTGGCAGGCAAAGGGTCCCTCTTTTATGTTGGTCCGCCTGTCTAACTGCGAAAACATGACCCCTTTTAATGGCACAATTACCACCCCCCATCCCGAAAAAACAACCCTTTTAAGCAGCACCCATGAAGCCACGCCCCTTTCCCTGTTAACAGGGTTTTTTTTCACACTTTTTTTTATTTCATTTTAGGGGGTTTCTTGGCCACCGGCCCTTTAATAACTAACTTGTAGGCATTCCTAGGTGTCAATGATGGTTTTCTGCACAACTGTCTGGTCAGCATCTTCCCCATGATTGTGAATTCTACTGATCCAGTGAGAGACCATTTAAAGGCTCAGGAACCCTTTGCAGGTGTTTTGGAATAATTTGCTGATTAGAGTGTGACACTTTGAGCCACAATATAGATCCTTGTCACATTATTCTAATTTTGTTTGATTTTGATTTTGGGGTTTTCATAAGCTGTAAGCCATAATCAACAAAATTAAAACAAATAAAGGCTTAAAATATCTCACTTTGCAGGTAATGAGTCCCACATAAGTCTGGAGATATCGTTGATACTAAGAGTCTGATTATCTCAAATATCTGGTACGCACATTAGCCCTTTAAATCACGTAGTGGTGATCCTGGTTAAAATTATTAAGCACTCCCTGGTTTTAAAAATCAATATCCTTGGTGATATCAACACAGTTAATATTTTTGTTTTCTGTTTTTTCTTTTGTCTGTTGGTTCTATTCCGTGCTGAGCACTGAGCACGTTATCAAGCGGATTGAAAGAACACTTCATCCACCGCTGATTTTAGTAGTGATCCGGTACGCTATATTCTTGTGCCGGCGATTGCTATTAAAGGTTTTTACACTGCAGAGCGCCCTCATCTTTATTTATTTTGATTGCAGTGTTTAAGACCTGGAGCAAGAAACCGGTTGATAAAAAAGGGAACACGCGGTTTTTTAAAGAGAGAATCTGGTGTTTTGGAAAAGAATACAATTGAGACCTGAAATTTTTAACAGCATCATCATTTGGACTTGTATTCCAGACTCTCTTAATTACATGTGCATTGGTTTTAGAGTTACAGCAGTGCAACTATTTGATTTATATATACATATTTAATTATAAACAAAACAAAGAATTCAACTTTTAGTGATTTTATATGCACTTATAACTTTTCTATCATTTCATGAAACAAAAAGATGCTTCATATTGTCAGTTGTTATAATTATTTTTCTTAATTTGTGCTAAATTGTCTCTTTTTTTGTTGATTTGCTTGTACTAAGTAAAGCATTTTTCCTTTTTAAAAGTATATTAAATATAATAAGAGACATTATATACGCATTATATATAATTAGAAAAACCTGTAGGTCCTGATCCATACTTGAAATTACTGTACATCTGATGGTTTAATGTATCTCCACATAGATCCACATACAAATCATTGCTGCAATGCCTGCATTCAGTGGGGCATTACATGGGAAGGAAAGGGTGGGTGAAAGTGTACATTAACGGGGGGCTGATCCAGAGCTGCACAAACACCATTTTTTAGATGTAAGTGTAGACCTGAGCAATACCATGTTGAACTGCAAGGGGAGGCACATTTATATTGTGAAATCAAAATTAGAACTGAAAGGTAAAGTTTCTTAGTTCTTAGTTCATCTCTAATTTATAGATCAGGGTTGCAGACTCTCCTGGAATATCCAGGAGACTCACGAAATGTGGGCAATTCTCCCAGTATCCAGGGAGAGCCGGCAAATCTCCCGCCATTCCTGCCCCCTGTCAATCTTTATTCTAATCCCACCTCATACCTAAATCTATTTCTTCCCTCCGAGGTCTCCCAGAGGGAAGATATAAATAGTAGGTAACCCTGTTATAGATTAAACAGAAAGCTATACAGTATTTGCTTGCGTGAGCTAGTGAGCCCAATACAGGCCTGAACATTAACGTTAATTACTCAGTTTGTGGCTAAATCTTAATTAAAAGCTCCTCATTGCTTCATTGAAGCTGTTCCAATTCTATGTTGTTGTTGTTATTATTATAAATAACGCTTATTTATGTAGTGCCACAAATTGTCCACAGCGCTTTACAGAAAATATTAAACATTCACATCAGTCCCTGCCCTAATTGGAGCTACATACTAAGGTTTCTAACACATACACACACTGGGCTGGATCCAGACCTTGTTAAGTGCATGAACTTAGTTACACCTGGGCTAAACCATGTTGATTTCAGGGGGAGTCAAGTTAATTGTATTCTTTGCATGCAGGGATATATCTATAAATTGCTTACTGCACACAGATACTGACCAGCTTTACTATCACACTGTTATTTAGACTTGGGATAGGAAACATCACCTCTCAACTCTAATACTGTTTTCAGCAGATGAAATATGACTCACCTGAAATAAACATGGTTTAGCCCAGGGGTAACTAAGTTTATGCACTTAACAAGGTCTGGATCCAGCCCACTAGGGTTAATTTAGTCAGCAGGAGGAAAACACACAGGGATAATATACGAACTTCACACAGATAAGGCCCAGTACGGGAATTGAACACATGACCTCAGCGCTGTGAAACACAAGTTCTACTCACTGAGCCACCGTGCTACCTCAATATCTGTTCTGGTTTAATTACAATAAAATAAATAAATAAGATTTATCCCAACCTCTTTGTCAGAATGAGTGAGAAGTGTCATTTCTCTCAATTCTGAATGGGTCAATACACGCCAATTGGATGCTCATTAAACAGGAGAAAATCTCCCCAATGTTCTGTATATTAATGTTCCTTATATACCGTTAACACTACTTATTTTTATGTTATACTGCCTGCTATATATGTCTCTATTTATACCTTGCTGATGTCTCTTAGATGTATATATTTGTTATCAACAGAACTTCTTAATGTATTGGGTGTTTTTTGACAGTTTACTAATGTGTTGAGACTCCTATTAAAAATGTAGCAATATGTTCTTGCATATTCATGTAAACTATTTTTTCATAAATATTTATAACTAATGTCTGGAATCTAAAATAGTTTCTTTTATTTGGATATTGTGGAATATTGGTAAATAAAATACATATATCTGAATAATTTAATCATTTCTTTTATTGCCTTTGTCTGCTGCGGAGACACAGGCAGAAATTGCTGTGGTTGATACTTACATTTCTCAGTTATGGAGCACTGTTAAGCAACCGAATAGCTTTCACTAGGTCTAGAAGTACTTGTAATCAGTAGCGGATGTACTGGAGACAATGGAGACGCCAGCCCCAAGGCATCAGGGGACACGATCCCATTGTATCCAACAGTCCAGCCACTGAACCTGCAGCTGCTGCAGCTTGCAGAATAAAGGATACCCAGTTTATTTTCAAGTAACCTGTGGCTCCTAAGTATGAGTGGCAAAGGCTGCAATGGGTATCGGTGATGCAGGGAGTTCAGTGTCTGTCTCTCTCCCTGCGTCTTATGATCATTGCATCGAAAACTGCAGGGCAAGGGACCAATACCCTGAGCTCCCTGCATCCATTTGATGACGGTTGCAGGGTTAAATGGGAGACCTGATGTCACTCTCCTACATAGCCTGTGCGTGACGACCACGAGCAGCCTGTAAGAAAAAAGAAAGTGAAGGTAAGTGTTGTGTGAGCATTGCATTGGGTGGGGATGTGGTCAAAGAGGTCCCAGTGATCATGTTTGAGGGGGCCTGTATTCATGAAGGGGGGTGGTTCTAAGGG
>WWET01002555.1:3752-14019 GCA_011038615.1 Limnodynastes dumerilii
CCCCATCCCTACTCTCCTTCTCAGCTTCAGGCTATACATGTTTAGTTTTAATGTAATGCCTTTACAATGTCTGTTTTAAGTTTGGGAATATAAGGTAATAGGCAGTAGTTATTTTCCCAAGTGTAGACATTTTATCCTGGATCACCGAAATCCTTTCACCTGTTAAAGAAAAGAGTCGGTGAAAGCTTCTTTAAAGCTGCATGTATCCCACTCTCCTTCCCCTCATTAGATCTGTTGCCTGTCAATACAATTCACTTTGCAGCAAGGTAATTGGACAAACTTCTTCATGTAAAACAAACTCAGTTAAATCTCAGATCTTCACAATAGTAGAACAAAGCAACTCCCATTCCTATACCCTCCTATATTGCAAAAGAGTCTCTAAATGGATGTCCTCCAAGGATTTGTCTAAGAAGTCATCATTAAGGATTGCATGATAAACACAAACACACCTACTATTTTGTTCCTTAGCCTCAGTCTCTGTCTATCCCCTTTCTGCCACTTCTTTTCTCCTTTTTCCACTCTTCTTTTCTTTTTCCTCAATCCGTCTAAGCATAGATTTCTTTCTGAATGAGCACTACATCTCAGATGTGTTTCTGAACATTCTAATGCCTTCCTCAGTTCCCCTCCTTTCCTGACCTATGACCCTGTTATTTCATGGCATTGTAACTGTATTTATTTACTCCAAGCTCTTTCTTTACATGCAACTACTTACTTATAAGTACATCTAATTGGCTCCCCAATTTTAGTAGAAAACACAGAAAATAGAAAATAGCACTCAGACCTCTCCACCCCCCTGCAGAGCCCAGTAATCCTGTTTTACCCCAACCCGCAGCCAAGTGTATCCTTCAAAACCGAGCTAAAACATCTTCACTCAAATAATTACCAGTTTGTCAAAAGCTTTGCCATATTGCAAATTACATCTGATGAGATTTTTTTGTATAAGCACCCACATAACAACAACACAATGACTCAAACTAACGAGAGCTTTTTCTTTTCAGTCCTTCATGATCATGTTCATTATGTTAGTAAAGAACAAACACTTCTTCTTGATAATGGAAAGAAATATTATCTTTAATTGCACCTTACTGTGTGTATTAATGTTATTATTTTTTCTTCCTTTAATAATATTGTTCTTTTTAACTTACAGCAGAAGCTTATCTTTTTAACAGGAAAGACATAAAAGTAGTTCTAGATGTTTATTCATGGCGTGTGACTGATTATATATATCTATCTATCTATACATATATATATATATTGCTATTATAAGATTATTTTAATTAAAAAAAAACACACATTTAAAGGGTATTTAAAAATTAAAATTTCTGGGAAATGGTAGGAATAATATAATATTTAATATTTAAATTTTGCTAAAACATAGGTTGCTTTTTGGCAATGCACTCCAAAAGGTTTGTTATATTAGCAGTTTAATCGGATAGAATGTCTTGCATTTAATAAATTAAAATATGCATTCAATGCTAAAGAGAATCCCTTTAAATAATTTGTCTTTGGCAGCAGATTCCCCCGTGTAATGATCTATTCAGAAATGCGCCTCTGATTTGCAGTCGCCAAGACAAGTTCTTCTTTTGCATTTGTTGCACTAGAAAACCATTTCATTTTGCAGAAGCCTAATAATTGTCATTGGTTAGATCAATGGAGGCCCGGACATAAGAAAGCACATTATCCAAAGTGAAGCAATTTTCTAAAATTACTGAAACCAATAAAAATCTAATTATTGCATTGGCAGTATAAATGATGCTGTACTTTGTAATAACATCTGCGGAGATAATTCAATGTTCTGCAAGATGACTGCAAAAGAGAGCGCACTGTTACAAGATTGTTCATTAAATCATCCTGCTGCTTGTATTTTTTGGTTTCTTATCTATTGTAAACAAGATATGCATGGCAAGAAAAGTTTATACTGTCATTTTAATAATGACTCATACATATTAACATTAACATATTAACCAATATTATTTGTTAAGATGAAATTGTACAATTTTTTTCTATACCTCATTTTTGGAAAGTTTCTATAAAAAAAAAAAAAGACAAATTTGTTTTGCTTATGAAATAGATTTATGAAGTAAACACATATTAAAGACTGATTTAGTAAAGCAATTAATTGTCTTTTTTAATGTGTCCTAAATTGAGAGACATTATTACATTCATGGAAGAAGGAATAAGAAACAATTGATTCATATAATTGCTTATCAACAATCTCTACACAGTAGCTGTTTCGATTGGTTAAAACATCATAAAGAATGTGCTCTATTGTATGTATTTTTTGCTTTATCAATGAAGCATTGTGCTTACCATTTTTCGGGGCTGAACCAGAATATGAGAGTAAGGGCACAACAGGTACAGATCTGAGCAAAGCCATGTTGAAATATAAGAGGAGGCAAATTTAAACTGTGATAACAGAATAAAGAGGTGAAGTTTCCTAGCGCAACTCCAATGTAAAGGCTATACATAATAGCTTAGCAGTGTGTGATTGCTATGTGCAATAGCAAAGTATTTACTCTGCATGCAAAAGAATTCAAATAAATTAGCTCCCCTCACATTGCAACTTGATTTGCAAGTCTACAGTTTTACTTGTTCTGACTGTTGTAAAGCTCTGGATCTGCCGCTTTACGTGCATTCAAGGGTTAAAGACATTGATACTATAATTACTATACAGTAAGAACACAGTAAGAATACAGTTTCCCAGGTCTAGCTCTATATGCGGCCCATTACATTGTTTTTACGTTTACCTTGATAAAGCTACCATGGACTGGTATTTTTCCACTTGGACCTATAGACATCCCTTAAAGGTGGCCTATGCAATGGAAATATTTTCATCCTTTGTATCCATCAATACCTAACCATTTTATGTTGATCATATTAATATTATGCCACCATAAAATCTTGTCATTAGAAAAAATACTTTCCATAATTAATATCTTAACATTGCAAAAGCAAGAACATAAGATCTGATTAAAAAGAAAGCACTGTTGAGTAGAAAAAATAATACGCAAATTATATTTTATTTGTTACCTGTAGGCACTAATGATATATGTGATTTTCATACTTTTCAATTTATTATTGTTAAGTTATTTTATATACTGAAGCAAATGTGTTATTTTTGTCACAGCAATGCTGGCTTTTCAAAGTGATACAATCAACCACAATAAAATAGTTTGATTTGCTTGTATATTATTATATAATAAAATGTATATTTAATATTTCACTGGTAGAATATAAATAGACTCCCTTTTTCCTGAGGTATATATATATATATATATATATATATATATATATATGTTTGTGTGTGTGTGTGTGTGTGTGTTTTACCTTCCCTTTGAAATACCGTGAGACCATTCATTTTACCTTAGCACTGGATGAATTGACGATTAGAAACTGCATTAGGAATTGTGCTATGGATTTCAAATATTCTTTTAACACATATTAACAAAATGTATTTTTGTTCTTTTTTTTCCAACAAATCTTATTGTAAATGAATTATGTACAAGCAATGTAGTATAGCACATGCTGATGATACTCAACTCAATCCATGCTGCCAGTATTGCACAGTGTATGTATGGGGTTAATTTAAGCACAGTTAAAAAAAAAACAGCATAAAAATATTTTTGGAAGTTTTCTAATTGTGTACATATTGCTGTCTTACCAGATGATCAAGTACTGTCCTTATTAAGCTCCAAAATGCCAGCTCATTTACTCTGTTTTTATTAGCAATTCTCATTTCAAGTACTGCAGTCTCCCAGGAACCTTGTCCTCCTCTGCTGAGAGTTCTATTAATGTCCTTCCGTCCATAATGCTGTTCAAACTCAATCATATTGCAAATTGACTTGAGGGGAAAAAAAATAGGACAGAATTGCTTGCTTAGCTGTCCAGAACACTGTTAACCCTTTAAAAGACAAGGGACCTGCTCTCCAGTGGTAATTGTTGTGGAGAAGATGGGTCAACAATCCAAAGGGTTAAAATCAACTAAAATATCCAGTCTGGTAGATTAAATATATTGCAGGATTTCAAATTTAAACAGATAGATTTTTGGGATTCACCTTAAATTAAATTTTTGAAACTCATTGGACACACCTTTTAGAAGATACAAAAGTTTATTATGAGAAGGCTAGTGGCTACAGATTGTGGGGTAGGTCATAACTTTAGATATTGAAAAGCACTGTTTAGTCACAAATAAAATGTTCCTGCTTCCAAAAAAGCAAAATGCTTTTTGTTGAAGCAAATGAATCAAGTTATGTTCAGTAATTGACAGAAGGTTTAGAATTTATGTTTCCAATAACCAAATCCATAATGTTTTCATCTAAAAGCCAAGTAAGTAGACTCTCCAAATTATGAACTAATAAAGATAAACTCTGTAAGCATGCAATTGAAGGAAACATGAGGAATTTGAACGCTGGCCAGTGTGTTCCTGCTTGCTATAGAGCACAGAATGTAATGGGAATGTTTATGATGAATTGTGAGCATGCAATATGTATCACAGTTTAGATATAAGCAAAATGCAATATATTTCACAGATCAGAAACATACCATGTATTAGTTCAATACATTTTCACAATTTCATATATTTATGAAATGTGTTTCTATAGCTTTATAAAGACATTTCAATTTTATTTTATGTTAAGATAAAAGAAAAACAGATTTTTATTAACATGATTCTGTATTAATATAACAGTAATTACCTGGTGTTAAGGAAACATTATAAACATGAGGATAGTGTAGTTTAATAACAAGTGCCTTACTCTCTTTATATACAGTGATTAGCTTCATGCAGATGATAATGCTCTCTTTCGTTGTACTGTCATTTAGTCCCATTACATGGGATGACTATCGTAAACATAGAACAAGCTATGTATAATGAAGTCAGGGCAATATAGTCATACAAATGCATTAAAAAAGTCAGATAAAACATAAAGTCAATAAATTGAGAATGTTAAAACATGTTTGATCATTGTATTTAAAATATAGCTGCTCTATCAGTGAGGTTCTGCCTATTTCATGGTGTAGTTATGACTCTTTTACATATATATCCTGTCTAAATCTTGGCCAGACTGTCCATGCAATGCAAATATCATTGCAAAGCAGAGCAGAATGATCACGTGGCCTGTTTAACTGCCATTAAGGCCAACAAGAGGATTTTTAGGCCTTTGAATAGAATCTTCTTATACAAGTAGGTTTAGGACAGAGGTTGTACATAGTGGTAATGCATTACAGGGGCATGACCTCTATTCCATTTTGAGGTATGCCTAGTCATTTTGTGGAGAGTCTTCCGGAAAGGCTTAAAGATATCTCAACTTGTGAGACCAAGACACATGCGGCCTGTGCTTTTCAATGAGAGATATCATTACAGAAGGTGAATAGAACTGAAAGTACCTTAAAATTATTTCATAGCTGGGCCCAGGTTTTTTCACTTACTCCTGATGACTGTCACTTTTATTCAAAGCAAGCCTTAAAATTGTTTCCATGCCCTCCTCATGTTCCATTTTGGGAATCAGTTATGCAATCTACAATGTTGTCTGGCATATACTCTTTCTCATCACATCATAGGAAAGCTAAAGGGAACAGTTACACATAAGTAAACCAGGGTTGCTGACTCTCCCGAAACTCGGGCAGTTTTCCTTGTATTCTGGGAGAGTAGGCAAAGCTCCCGCAAGTCACGACCTCTGTCTGTCATTACAGCAGTTCATATTGTTACTAGGGATTGGGCGGGACTTGATAACATATTTTCCCCATCAACCCACCCCCAGGAACACTGTGACTAGCAGTGATGATAGACGGAGCGGGGCTTTAGGACATTGCAATTTGCATAAATCTCATAATTAAGCCCTACTCCAATAACGGCATCTATTTCTTTACCGGAGGAAACGGTAGATTTATAATGCCCTTTAATTCATATTCCAAAAATGTATTCTTTTAATTACCAATAAAATGCAAAATGACTTTCTTGTGATTCAGTCATTTTCAATTCTAAATGGGCAGAACTAAAAAAAATACCCCAATATGTAAATATTAAAATGTTGTCGGATATCAGTATCAATGGTAACATAAAAAAAACTTTCTAATATTGCAAATACTTTATTCTATTTACCTTTGTAACCCAACGTGCACTTGAAACTGTGAAATAAGTAAGCTTTCTCTTCCATCTGTCACATGAAGACTCAGGAGGTGAAAGCTAACCTGTAATTTGGCTGTCTGTCAATGTCTTCTTTGAAAAATACTATATTTGTAATAATTGAAGGTCTCTTCCTAGAAAAACCAACATGGGGTGTTAAGGAAGCAATCAATTTACCTCACCTCTCTTTGTGTCCAAAGAAAGTATCAAGTGAGGGAGGTGTGTTCACATTCTGAACTGGGAAATGACTGTAGCGATGAAAGATAATACGCAGGCTGGTATGAACCTGCGGTGTGTGTGTGTGTGTGTGTGTGTGTGTGTTAGCAGGACTTTCCAAACTGTATATATAAAAAAAAAGAAAAATTGATATTTTTTACATGATTTCCAGCTTTTAACCCACTGTGCAAGGAATTATATTTCATATTTATCACCCTGTAAAACTGTTCTGTAAATCTTGTAAACATTGTGATTTGCTTTGTTTTTCAGTTTCAAAACTTGATAAACTATTACATACATTATTTATCAGTTCATGTTTTCATAAATAAAGACTATGCAGTTATTTAAGTGTTGGAATGTATATGGGAAATTAAGCATATTAAACTAGTAATTATAAATAAAATCCTATTGCACAGCTTATAAACTAAGGGCCAGATCCAGAACAACGCTTGTGAGCGAATTTACGCGTGGCGGAGACATAAAATCGCCTTTTGGTAAGTACTGCGCATGCGCACCATAGAAAATACGCTCAGTAGCGTAGCGTAATTGTGAACATATGGGCCATTCACGTATGTGTCACGTAAATACTTACGTGTGGGCGTGCCAACTTTACGTGAGTCCAAAATATGTCTGAAATACGTTAAGTAGGCGGGGGTTTGTATTTAAAGTGTACAGTATGGGCGTGCTTAGCTGCGTAAATACGTGTTGCCCATACATACGTGTGCGGATCACTGCGGTTACTTTGGCAAAAGTTAAGGTAGGGTTCGGAAAGCTTATCTTGACAAAATACGTACATTCAAGGGGTGTGTCGAGGGGAGTGTATAGAATATACGCACACGAAAATACGCTACGCGAATAAACGTACGGCAATCGTAGTTGTGGATCTACCCCTAAATCTGAAAAATCTAATGAAAAGCTCACAGCTACTTTCATTGTATGATAACACCTTATTTTAGGATGTATTTACAGATACCGTTTTTCTCCATGCACTAACTAGCAGTAAAAATAATTTTTTAAAAACTCAGGAGCATCAGTGGTTCTTGTGAATGTGAGAACAGAACCTGAAAAGAAATTAATTGTCAAGGTACAAAATGGACTATTTCCTAATAACTTGCATCATTAATCTTAACTAAAATAGGCAGATGTTTATTGCTTTACATGACAAATATAATGCATCCCGTTTAGTGCTAGTACTTTGAAAATCTCTGTATTCCATTGCAGTTGGTCACTATATAACACACACTTGAGCAGTAGGCATATATCTGGGAAAATCTAGAAAATATAGGCTTGCTTTTTATATGCAAGTAGTATTATTATTATATATAAAGATATTTTATATTTGCTGCTTTCTTGTTCATTAATGCATCAGAAATGTATATATCATTTTCTGTGGTGCTGAGGAATGCATTAGTTTATAAAATAGTTTTCCAGCAGTCAATAGGTTAAAACCAAAGTTAGCCACCTTGCACTTGACAGAACAAAGATGCTGTTGTGTTTCCAAACATGACTTGGTCCTTGTCCAAAGAAAGACCTCTGAGAGATGAGAGCTGGCTAAGAGATTTTCCCTGGACCCTCATTCAACACAGCAGACTTTTCTCCACCAAGCGATCCTCAATGTCTCTGGGACTTAATGGATTCAATGACATCTAAGTGTGTGTTAAGACAGAAGGAGAGTGCCACTGGCTCCACTCTCTTGAGTGGGCTGATGGTGGGAGCTCTCATTTCAGCAAGCAGTGGGAAGTGGCGACAGGTCCTTACATGGTGAGAATGTGTGACCTCTTGTGCTGCAGCATATAGGAAGAAGAAATCATGGAAGCCAGATTCCTGTGGTGTCTGGACATTGTCTGTCAAGTCTTTTTACAGTATAGGTGATGATAGCTTGTTAGAAAGTAGGGAGATCAAAAGTTCCAATGATAATTTATATGGGAGTGTTATTTTTATCTATTTCTTTTGAGATAAAAAGTAAATGTTTCAAGATTTAGCCAAACACAAGCATTCAAACATACAAATCAACTGTGGCCGAAATAAAATGACTGCAAGGTAATTTAAATGAGAGCTATCACATCTAAGGCCACTTTTGTCATTAGAAATGGCCTCTGTGTCTGGCTGGTGTTTATTTATTGCTTCTCAAGTCAACAAATAAATCAGTTGGATTGAATTGTATTTGCAGTACACAGAGCAAAATCTGGCGCCTGGCTGGTGGACAATGCCTTTTGCATCACTGTGATAATCTATTGTTCTAAGTTACTTAACTGTACACTTCATAGCTATAATACTGTCTACATAATATGCTGGCACAGGCACTCTGAACATAACTCGTACAGTCAGTCGTGAAAATAGGAATATGGCCATCAGGTACTTAAATGCATTTTGGGCTACTAACATCATGGTTTATCCAAATGCTTTGGAGTTCAATGTATTAGATACCACCCAGCTCCAATGTCATAATAGAACTGTATGTTCAGAAGATTGCAGAATTAAGACTGGAATTGGATCTATGCAATGTGTACTTTCCACAAAAGTCCAGCCTCCTTCTAAAAACCAATGTGTGAATCTGCAGTATCCAGTCACAAGACAGGTGACAGAGAACCTATAATTAAATGCAGTGAAGAAAGTGAAAGGATGTTTTGTTTTTTTCTTAGTCTCCTGTACTATCCGAGATATCTGGCATCTCCCTTTCACTGTACAATTATTTATTTTCTTACACTTCTGATATCTATACTTGAAATAAAAATCAAGTATTGTGGTTTTAATAGTAATTCAACTAGTTTTCTATATGAGATGACAGGGAAATGAATTATTTAGTAATTCAAGGTTATAAAGTAAATAAGGCTTAACTAGGACTTTTCAAATTGATAGTTCAAATACCTTTTATAGTTTTATCCAATCAAAAGATGCCATATGGAACACTCTGAATGATATTATAATAGTTATGTTTTATGTTTTTTTGTTTTTTAAATAAATAGCTTTTACATTGTCTCTGCCATTCATCCTATTATTTTGCTTCCTCTTGTTTCTGTTACAGGGGCTGATCCTGAACTGCACTTACCTTTTTGTGCACACATGTAAGCACAAGAAAGTGGACACAAAGTAGCTGGTCAGCCTGTTTTCCCTCTGTGTTCTCCGCGCTAGTGGAAAGGGCCGTCCCGCTATATTAAGATTAGAAAGTGGGAGTTTTAGTATAAAATGTAATAAAAATTTTAATGAATAAAAGGCTCCATTCATGGTTGAAAAAACCCAGCCATACACACCTAACAATTATTACACTGTCCAATTAATGAATAAAACAAACACTGCATACTCCACACTATACTGACTATTATGTTTTATTATTATTATTATTATTATTATTATTATTATTATTAATAGCATTAAGAGCATCATGTGGGATGATTTAATAAAACCACCAAAACCAAACTCCATTATTATTATTATTATTATTATTATATATAGCATATTGCAGCATATTTTTCCAAGACAGTTACATTTTTAAGGGTTTCATTGTTTTGCTTAAAACATTTTTATACTTTTTAATTAAGTTTAAAAAGGTGTTATAAATAAATAGTTCATTCAAAAAACCAATTTAAACTCATTATAGAATAAATTATGCTTTAAACATACAAACCTGTATAGGCTGCACTACCCATTCATTTTCATGTTTCAAATGGTGTTCATTGGCAGTACTACCTATCCAGACGTGGACAGGGAGCACTCATTTTCATTAGTGTGCTTGCCCTACTCAGTCCCAAAGTCTACACCATATTCTATGTCCATCATATCATTATTTACAGAAACATGTTTACTACATCTCTACTTTTGTGTTATCATTAATCCTCAGTCCTTAATATATGTAGCTCTGTTTATTTAAAGATCTTTATATTAAGCTCACTGTTGCTTTTGTAAGAAATTCATAAATGGATAGGTATA